>JANHZU010000970.1:265622-282922 GCA_032468055.1 Acrochordus granulatus
TACTTGTTAGCATTTACTTCATTGAACTGCTGAAAATTAAAAATTCCAGTATTACATGGTCATTTTCCCATAGTTTCTGCCCTATCCAATTCAATCCGATTAATTTTTCCCTGTGAGGGAATAGAATGCACTTTGGATAGAATAGTATTAATAAAATATCATAATTTGAAATAAAAGATAATATATGAGTAGAGCAAATGTTTGAGAACATGCTATTGAAATTCAGTATTGGAAGACAATACTGAACCTTAGCATGTCAATGTGACAAGAGTATTCCCAGGTATTCTTGGGTAATAGTTTTGCTGTCAAACTGCTTTTACTGCATGATATATATGTTTCCAGAACTCATCATTTTGCCCCAGATGTTCAGGTTTTAGCCAATTCCAACTGGCTTATTCTTTAGAAATTTTAGAGAACAAGCTAAGAAATAAATGAAGGAGATAAAATTAGGTAGATTCTCAGATAAGGCCCATTCCCTGGCTTCTGCCCAATTCCCCACCATATTTTTATGCTCTTAAAATCATTTTTGCTTTTGCATGAGACTGACATCATTTAGTAGGCATAGTCAAAATAAATTTAAAAACACATGATAGTTCCTTCCTCCCTGTTTGGCTGGGTTTTGTGTTTTATGGTTTTAATGATTTTATGGATATTTATTCTTTTATATTCTATTGTAAGCTGCCGAGAGTCTTCTGATTTCAGTGGCATATAAATCCAATCAATCAATAAATAAAGTGGTCATCCGAATTAAAGTTACCTATTCCCGTCCATTTTAGTTCATTGATTCCCAAGATGTCCATGTTCAGTCTTGCCATCTTATGTCTGATCACATCCAACTTACTTTGATTCATAGATCTTATATTCCAGGTTCTGATACAATTTTGTTCTTTACAGCGTTAAGACTTTCCTTTCACCACCAGACACGTCCACAGCTAAGCATCCTTTCAGCTTTGGCCCAGCCGCTTCACTGTTTCTGGAGCTACTTGTAATTACCCTCTGCTCTTCCCCAATAGCATATTGGACACCTTCTGACCTGAGGGGCTCATCTTCCAGTGTCATATCTTTTAGCATTTTTGATACTGTCCGTGGGGTTTTCTTGGCAAGGATACTGGAGTGGGTTGCCATTTCCTTCCCCAGTGGATCATGTTTTATCAGAACTCTCTGATATGACCTGTCCATCTTGAGTGGCCCTGCATAGCATAGCTCATAGCTTCGCTGAGTTACACAAGCCCCCTCGCCACAACAAGAAATGATCCATGAACATGCATTAAGATGTTAGCTTATAACATAATAAAATGGATGTTATAATAACATCCATTAATAACATCTTAATGCATACTAACTACATGCATACTTAGCCTAGCTCTAATGGAGAAACTATTTTTTTCAAGAAGTATTTTGTTTGTGAAGATGCATTCACATGTATGTATTGTCCCATGATATTGTCACCTAGTGAGGAACCACTCAAAGTACTGCCGTGAAGGTCTGCACTGCAATAGCAGGGTTCAAAGTATCCTTGACTTCGTAAAAGTACAGGTAGTTCTCACTTAACAACCACAATTGGAACTGGCAGTTTTTTCATTAACCAGTTGAAACCTCACTTGACTGCACCAGATTTTCAACAGCAATTCTATTGCAGTCATTAAGTGAATCACAGTCATTAAGTATAACTTCATGTGACCATGACTTACAACTTACTGCTGGCTTTTGTTAACTTTGCTGCTTGGAAGTGGGCTCTGAAGGTTGCAGCTGGCAATTATGTGACTGTGGGATGCTGAAACTGTCATAATGTGTGCTAGCTGCCAAGCGTCTGAATTGCAATCACACGATCACAGGAAATGCTGTGATGGCCATACGTTTGAAAAGCAGTTGTAGATCTATTTTTTCAGGGCTGTCATAAGTTTGAACTATCACCAAACAAGGCAGTTGGTAAGTGAGGATAATTTGGATAGCTTTTCCCCATGTTCCCAAGCAAATAAAACATTTGTAGGGTTATCAACTTGTTCAATATTTGGTGAGAACTCTCTTTTCAGAAGAGAACTCTACCAAAGGCACAAATAGAAATAGCAATAACTGATATTTAAAATGGTGTGAAAACCATACATTTCACAGTTGCTAGCATGGTGGTTCTTCTTCCAAATACTATATATAAAATGTGTGATATGATGTTTTCAGAGCAATGCAGCATTTTTCAAAGTAATTTCCTCCTACTGCTCCAACAGGCTGATAGGAAGAAAGAGGAAGCAATTGCTTCTAATAGCACGTCTCTGATATTACAAGATATTTATTTCATGCTATTTACTCTCCATTTCATAGAAGCACTTAATGAAGGAGAAACAAATGTGCGAATAGCACTTTATGGAAACATGATACGATATCTAGTTTGCCTTGGAGCACAGGGCCTGGAACGCACAAGCCATAAAACCATTTGGCTAAACAGCTCCAACTAATTGATTACCAATCCTGCTTACAATGCTTATATTAGCTATTTGGACTGTTTTATATTGTGGCATCATTCCAGTATCATTCCAGATCCACATCTTTTGCTGCACTGGGTGACCATCTTATTTTTTGCAGCTTTCTGTAGAGAGTAGCAAGGACAGTACATTACAAGGGATGCCTCTCTTTTTAAAAACATCTTCTGTTTCAGGAAAAACAACCTTTTTTTGTCCAGATACTACTGTCAGACTTCTCTTGGCAGATGTCCCAGAATGCCAAATCTACAGTAAAACCATTACAGAATATTTCAGCAATTGCAGTGTGTTAAATGCAAGCCCTACTTATAGGTTCAGGTTCTTGTGCCTGTTTCTGCTGCCTGTAGGGTAGTAGGGACTAGTAACCACTCTCTTTTTGAGAAAGGGATGGTTTCCACTTGTGTAATGATATGTGAGCAAAATCTTGGGAGACTGAACAAAGAGATGCTGCCGAGGAAATAGACAAATAAAAGATGACATAGCCCACAATTAGGTAGTGAGTGAGGTAAGAAGTTCAGAAGAGACACCCCCCAGTTTCCAGGCAGTAAAGGAGACAGGGAGAAAATTGTATTTTGATACTATACTTGTAAGATTGATGCTGGCCTCGTGGGATAAGCCAATTAGGAATCACAACTAAATACATTAATTCTGCTTTATTGCAAAGCTAGATTGACAGAAACTTGCAAATATAGAAGTACAATGTCTGTCCTACTGTCTGTACTACCTTGACTATTGTCTATGTGAGGAAGCAAGGAATGGAATATAAAGGGAAATTTAACATTTAAAGATGCAGGGAGAGTCATTTAATTTGTAGAAAATAAATATAAAACACGAGTTTATTATTTAGCTGCTGTGAAAATGTTGTGTTGTAGAAAATAATATAAAATGGCAAGAATTATTATCAAGGATTCACAATCATATTTCCAACTTCGTATGCATCCATAAGACATACTGAAAACATGGTTGCAACAGACCGTTTGGTACCCTACTTGTATTCCTTGCTGATGGGTCAATGGCTAAACCATCTATCATTTTGTCGGCTGGAAAGATAGCAGGCTAAAGTAACAGAAGAAAAGCAGCCGAAATGCAGGATTGTCTCAGCCAGGATAAAGTATACTGGCATGGTCCCTTAGGTTTTGTTAATTAACCGAGGAGTGGTTGTGGGGAAATCTGGATGCTTAATGGCTTTAATTATAGAAAATGCACCGGATCTTCATTTTAGCAACACAGCAAAAGTTTAATTGCCAGGAATACAAACATAATTTAAAAGGGCATTTTCATGCTCCAAAGGTCAGTGAACCTAAGAGTAGCTGGCCTAAATTGCTTTTAATCTAGTTTGATTAGGTGCAGAGCTTCCTGTGTTGTTCCTACGGAAATGGTTTGCTTTGACAAGCCCTTGGGTATATAAGGAATCTTGGGGGTTGTTGCTGGATGCCAGATCCTCTCTTCTTATGAAAAGCAGCTTGGCCAGGTAAGGTTCTCAAATTTAATTCAGCTGTCAGAAGACCAGCTTCCACACCAACACACATTGCTGTTGCTTGATGACCCTTTGGAAAGTGGAAGAAATAGATTTGAAGTAGAGAGGGGGCAGTGGTACTGAAGATGATGGAGGTGTGATGTTTAATTATTTTCCAAATAGTTATTGCCCCGTTTCAAATCCCCCCTTCCCCCAGATGACTTTTCCATACCCAACAGTGACAGGACTGCTGTCACTACAGAAATTCCAGTGAGAAGATTCTTTCGTGATGGCTTCTTGAGATATAAAAGAAGAGTGAGGAACTCCAGACCCCAGGTCAGATGATTATCCAGTGAAAGACAGGATATTCATACACATGTCTCACTCAAATAATAAATAAATATAGGTAGACCTCAACTTCGGACACAATTGAAACCAGAATTTCTTTTGCTAAGCAAGGCGATGGTTAAGTCAGTCAGACCTGATTTTACAACCTTTTTTGCCATGGTTGTTATGCAAATCACTGGAGTTGGTAAGTGAATCATGCAGTTGTTAAGCAAATCAGGCTTCCCCCATTGACTTTGCTTGTCGGAAGTCAGCTGAAAAGGTCACAAACAGCTGTTGCATGATTCTAAGACACTGCAACCATTGTAAATACATGCTGGTTGCCCAAATTTTGATCATGTGACCATGGGGTGTTGCAGCAGTCGTAAGTGCAAGGCCCAGTCATAAGTTCCTTTTTGTAACTTATATAACTTCAAACAGTTGCTAAATGAATGGTTGTAGATCAAGGACATCTGTAAGCATAAAGAACAATACATGCTACCCATAACAACGAATCCATCTAAAGGATCTAAAGCAAATCTAAAGAAAATTGTCTTTCCTTAAACTGAATTAGTACTTGACTAAGAAAAAATGTGCAACAGAATTTCACAACCCGGTAGCAGTTAACAATAGTCTTTCCACAGAGTAAAAATATCCTAGGTAGCGGAGTCCTTAAATAGGAATTTAGTTTAGTCTCAGTACAATGAGCAGGTGGGTTCTGAAGGACAAAGGGCTGGCTTACTACCATCTAAAATAAACAATAATTTCTAGTGGAGTGATTATACGGTGAGAAACAACAGCCCATAACTAATGTACATGGAACAGCATTAGATCCCACAATTTCATTACACTATCTTTTTCTTCTTTACAAACTCTTGGAAAGTATTTTCTTCCCATCAGATTGAGTGAGAATAGTTTAAAAAACAGTGCTGAAGTTTTTGGTATTGCGTTGATGTTGGCAGTTGCTACCTCCACAGAATGCAGTTTGAAATATTCTTAATTTACCATCTTAGATTCATGCAGTTAAGGAGCAAAAGAGCATCACATAAATGCCACATGCTGGTGTGTGTAGGAATATAGCTTGCTGTGTAGAAAGATAAATGTTATCCACCGCTGATAAATGTAGATAGCTGCAAGTACTGTTCAGGATAATTTTAAGCCTCAGGGCAAGGGTTAAACTGGCATCTACCTTCTCATTTTATACAAAGAAGACAATAATATTTGTACTTATTTTACTGAATCTTATTTTTAACGTTGGCAAAGCAGTAGAGTCCTTTAGTTCATCTGAAATTCATCACTGGATGTGCTGAATTCTTACCCAGGTGTTGGCTAAGATTACTAGAAATTGAAATTAACACATCTGGAAGGCACCAGGCTACCAGGGAACAGCCAAAGGAACAACCAAGAATTCAGGAGGAATAGCCAAGTGATCCTAGCATTTGTGACACCTGCCTACTCTATCTATTGTTGTCACAGGTAATAATAATATATTCTTCTCATAAGGTTGTTCTATTGCATAATTCTGAATGCAGCTTCTTGAAAATTATGCATCAGAAAATCCACAGTAGAAACAATCCATTCAAGCTCTGGTTCAGATATGTTCTTTTTCTTTTCCTGTGCTTTTAAATTTCAGAGCTCCAGTTGTGAACATGATAGCTTTCAAGATTCTCTCCCTCCTTCTGGTCTCTCTCAGTTTTGTGCTGATGGAAGAAAGTGGCAGGTAAAGACACATAAAGTGATGCTTTGATCATTCACTTTCCCCCCAATTCCAATAGGTACTTATCTGTGCACTGATAACTGAACAGTCAAACTAGATTTCAATTTTCTACCCATGTTGTCATGAAGTTCTTGGTTATTCAAAGATATCTCACACACTGCATATGTGAAATATATTTAAAAATGGCTGTGTTCATATTTAAGTAGGGCATTTAAAGTTCTAGCAGTTCCATCTGTATCTATATGCTAGCAAAAATCTCAAATCTGTTTTTGCAATTGGGCAAAACTGTGGCTGCATTATAGGGCAACAGTTTTTGAATCAAGGTACGTCAATGGGCTAATTTATAGAATTTGTCCAAAATTTGGGACCTATGACTCTTGCAGGATTGAAATTTGGCAAATTTCTGGCCACTTCAGTGCTGCCACACTGCCACATGCTGCCTGGAGCTTGAACAGACTGATCCTGCCCTAGTCTTCCAGAGGCTAGATAGACTGGACTCTCCGTCGGCCACTGGGGCAAGGTGGCAGGAAATTGAAAATCGCTCCTGTTCCAACTGTTTTTTTGCCTTGATCATTCTGTTTTTCTCTTTAGATAAGGAAATATCTCTGAAACAAAGACCCAGCAGGTCACAGGTTTCTAGTTTTTTAAATTGCTACCGTGATCTACAATCATAGCCCTTTTGATTAATAAATGATTATGTGAGTGGGTTAACTCAGTAACTGGACTAAGTCTATCGTGCAAACACAGCCATTGTGGATTTTGAGCAAAAATATATTTAAAAGTACACAACTGCAGAAATGTGGTGCAGCAGATGTGAAAGTGATATGGACCAGAAATTGATTGGTTTACACAAGTTTACAAGCAAATCAATTAAGCAGAAGTATTCATAAGTTGACATTATATTTTTCCCATGCTTTGCCATTTGTGACAAACAATTTATTCCTGATTTAGACTACCATGTCTCAGCAGTTCCTACATAATGAACTATTTTTGTGAGAAATGACTGCATGAATGAACTTCAAAACTGGATTTGCATACATTATTTCTCTGTACAGGATAGCAGAGCAAATTGTTTCTTGTCACATTGAAACACTGAGTGAAAAGCCATTTAAATTAAAAAGAGGTCATCATCATAGGATTATTATTTATTAAACTTGTATAGCAACTCTCAACAACTCTGGATGAAGGTCAAGTGTTGGTCTCAAATGTTAAAGCTGGATTCAGATGATCTTTCAAATGATCATTTGAAGATTTTGGAATGGCTTTTACTTTTAGCACTTCCCCTGTGTGCATTCCTAATATGCCAAATTAACTTGAAACAAATTATTACAAAACTTGTGTCTATGTATATTCTCATTAATCCAGGACATGATTTGTAGCAAAAATCCAAAAAAATGAAAAAACTTTTCTTAAAAAATTTTTTTCTTAAAAAGACAACTAGACTTTTATTATTAGATGTAATTGGAAAATGTTTTGCCTCCTGTCCAAGAGGCTTTTTCAGTTGCATAGGGAAATGGGAGAAAGGACAAGAAATATTACAAGATACAAACACACATATATATACAATATATATTATATAATAAATATTGTACAATAAATATTATATAATAAATATACAAGAAATATTGCATGCCTTATCTCCCTAAATCAAAGGAGGAACTTATTTCTAACAATGCATACTTGATTATTAGAGTTACTCACAGGTGTAAGCATAAAGGGTTTGGTTTTAGCTTGCCATGGAGGGCAAACCCAGTCAAATGGAATTTATTCAAGTTATGCAGACCGTATCTTGATGCAAAATGCAAACTCAGCCCATGTGTTTTTCTCTGTATTCTTAGGGAAAATCTAAGAAACTCCACATTGCTGCAAAGGCGGTATTCTGAGGGCACTTTAGCAAGTGATTACAGTCGAACTTTGGATAGCATGCTGAAGAAGAATTTTGTGGAGTGGCTCTTGAATCGTAGGGAGAACAAAAATGAGTAAGTCAGTATCACAGATTGTTTCAATTTATCCAAGGAGTATATTAGTCAACTTGTAAGTTGTAAGACTGAGTGGGCAAGCGAGAAAAGTAAAATAATTTCAGAAGCTCATGATTGTTTTTCTACTCCATAGAGCCACTTCAAAATATAATGAGAAATAAGCTTAAGAGGAAAACCATTCATTTCAGTTAAAATATATTATCAATATCAGCCTTCCCCAGCTCGTTGCTGCAACACATAGAATGCTCCATCCATTATGATCTGATGCCCTCACATGCCTAGATGTTGGTGTGAAAAGTTTTTTAAAAATCTATATTCGTAAACTAAAATTTTAAAAAGTCTACAGTGTGTTTCATGTGTATAATATGCTTTTCTTTTGTAGAAAATGTCCACTATTGGTCAGTGACACAGAGAAGGAATATAAGATATCTGCAACTTCTCTGAATGATGTTTATGAATCTATAAAGTTAAATGTAATTTTCAATTAAAATTATCAGTGACCAAAATCATATACAATCTTATAAAAATGTGTGAGATCCTAGGGCCCAAATTATGAAAAATTCAGAAAATTTGACCATATCATTAGATTTTTTTTTACTTTTGCGTTTTTGGGATCCATTATGATATCCATTGCTCTGGACAGGTAATAAATACAGTAAAATCACTCATGCAAGAAAACCATTTTATACTCTAATTTATATAATGAATTAGACAAACAGTATTATTGTGGGGTTTCAAAAAATTAGCCAGCATTACAATTGTCTCCCCTTGATAAAGTCTTCAACTTATTACCCCAGATTGTATATGGATAGTACGATTATCCAAAATATACACTGTATCTGCATGTTTATCTTAATTCACTTCATGAATATCCAAAAAGTAATTGCTAGTGAACGATTCCAGATTAACTCTAACTGCAATTAATTGCTAGAAATAATTCATTTACATGAATTAGAATGAAATGAATAGGTGAGAAGTAACTTCGGCATTCGCTCAGATTTTATGGAACTCTAAACTGAGCTTCAGTGGTTAGGAAACTCCTTCAAGATAAACCAAGCTGTAGTTATGATTAAGTGTTGCAACTTAACAAAATATCCTCACCCAGTATTATATTGGATATATTTTAAAGAGATAAGAATTCACACTTTTTTAATGTGACTTCACAGACAGAAGGCCAAACACATGGGCAAATACGAGGTCACTTTTCTGCTGAGATCATTATGATTTTTAAATGGAACAAGATCCTCAGATCTACGTGAAGTAAGGGAGAACGTAATGTGATAAAATTAGATGAATAATTTTCAGAACTGAAGTGATATAACAAGATGAGTAAAACACAACATTTAGACCAGATTCAGCCCGAAGTTTTAATGCATTTAGAGATACTGAGATCTGCTGAACAATAATGGTATGATTTTTTTTGCTGATTTTTAACTGAAAATAAAGTAAAATAGGTATCATAATCCACAAGTAGCCTTAACACATTTCTTAATCATATTTATTATTTATTTTCTGAGTCCAGAACATCTTATGTAAACAGTTCTTAACACATTTCTTAATCATATTTATATTTATTTTCTGAGTCCAGAACATCTTATGTAAACAGTTATTGTATTTAAAAATTGAGGTAAAGATCTAAGTAAAAATATTCAATAACTATATAACAAATATAAAGATTTAAAACACAAAAAAAAATTAAAACAGGTATGTCACATTATATTGCATTTTAGATCCAGCAAATAACAGTGTGGATAGCTTTGTCACTGTTGTTGTTCGGTCACACAGTCGTGTCTGACTCTTCACAACCCCATGGCCTGCAGCACACCAGGCCTCCTTGTCTTGCACTGCCTCCTGGAGTCCACCTAAAAACACTTATTACACTGACTATGCTATCTAACCATCTCATCCTCTGCCGTTCCCTTCTTCTTTTGCCTTCAATCTTTCCCAGCATCACAGTCGTTTTCAATGAGTCTGCTCTTCGCATTAAGTGGCCAAAGTATTTGAGCTTCAGTTTCAGTATCTGTCCTTCCAGTGGGCAATCAGGGTTGATTTACTGTAGAATTGACTGGTGTGATCTCCTTGCAGTCCAAGGGACTCTCAAGAGTCTTCTCCAGCACCACAATTCGAAGGCATCAATTCTTCAGTGTTCAGCCTTCCTTATGGTCCAACTATCACAACCATAAATTACTAGCTGGAAAATTATAGCTTAAACTATATGGACCTTTGTCACCAATGTGATATCTCTGCTTTTCAATATGCTGTCTAGGTTTGTCACAGCTTTCCTCCCAAGGAGCAAGCCTCTTTTAATTTCATGACTGCAATACAATCTGCAGTAATCTTGGAGCCCAAGAAGGTAAAATCTTCCCCTTCTATGTGCCAATTGGCCAGGAGCAAATCCTCCATCAAAATTATGGCATGTCAATAAATTTTCAGGGCTCTGTTGATCCCCACATCCAGTTTCCATCTCTTATCTTATCCTATAAAATAAACCCAAGTCTTTAGGTTCTTCTTACATCATGACACCCCTGTTCATAATCTTTTCAAGGTTTTCCATATTCCATACGGGAGATGATATCCAAGCATGGGTTTTTCCATAAAGTTGGCCCAATTTTCACTGTAATTCAGGTTGTGCCATAGTTCAATTTGATGGATTTCCAGATTTGATGAAATTGATTCTGTTGTCCTCTGAAAACACTTTTCTTGATCTCAGTCATGGGGGAGAAGGCTCATGCCCACACATAGTATACTTGGGATCTGTCTGGTGTTTATATCTATTTCTGCCTCTATACTTCCCATGTCTAGGGATGCAACACCCAATAGTTCATCAACTATTGTTTATCAGTTGGTGTTGGTCTTAAACATCCCACAATGGTACACATTGTTTCATTAAGAGCAATGTTAACATGCTTGACATGAGAATTCCACCAAATTGGCACTGCAAATTCTGCTGCAGAGAAGCATGAGGCAAGCGCTGAACATAAGATTTCAGGTTGTGCTCTCCATGTAGTGTGGGTCAATTTCCTAATGTTATTATTCCTAGCACATAACTTTCTGCTTTGCATCTTGGCAGTGGGCCTTAAGGTAAGTGTATAATCTAATTTCAACTTCTAAATATTAAGGGTTATTACAGTGTAATATTGGCTTCTCCCTCCAAATAATTTTCAATTTCCTTTTTGCATCCCTGTTTCTTAAGTGGAATGTACAAGCTTGTTTTTTCCTGGGGTTAGTTTTCAGATAATTATCATAATAATTACCTAATTCATTTAGAGTAGCCACAGTTATTTTCTCTACTTCCTCAAAGATGTAGCCTTGGGCATCTATTGCAGCATTATCTGCACATATAAAAACTCTGGTGTTCAAGTTAATCAGATGGTCATTTGTAGATATTATACAGTAGTGGGGCCAAAACACTTCCTTGTAGGAACCAGGTTTTTTTGGGTTCTCCAGCAATATTTTTTGTTTTGAAAGGTAACAAAAAAAATATGTTTTGAAATAGGCAGCAAATGAACTGTGTTAATCAGTGGTCCTTTGTTATTGCATCTATCTTTTTTATGAGTTTCTTATGATGCACTGTATCAAAGGCTGCTGTAAAATCAATAAAGTTGCTGTAAAATCAATAAAGTTGCTGTAAAATCAATAAAGGTCACACCCGTAACCTGTCTTTTTTTGAATCTATCCTCCATATGTTGTGTAAGGTTAAGAGTTTGCCCACAACATGATCTCCATGGATGCAATTTTGACTGCTCCTTGATAAGCAGTTTACCTACTTGGTCAGTGATACGATTTAAAATCATTCTCTCTAAAACTTTAAAAAGGTGGCAAGGGAGTGAATAGGCTGAAAAGCCACAATTTTAGATTTCTGCAGGAACTTAGGTATTTGGGTTTTACTAATACAGATAATCATGATTGCAAGACCCATTTTTTAGAAGTTGGTCCAAATCTTTATTTGTTCTGTTCTTAAGTCATCAAGTCCTGCTGCCTTATTATTCCTTCGATGTTAACTGAAATTACCTCAATAGCTGTCTTTGAGAAAAGTCGTTTTGTGGAAAGATTTGCTACTGGTGAAGATTCCGTTGTTACCTGGGGTACACACAACTGCTGAACATGTCATTTGGCAACAGACTTTGGGGAGGCTCCTTCCATTTACCCCTTCTTAACCATTAAAGATTATACCAAAATTTCACTGTACCTATCCTTGAGATGATATAATCATATCATCACTATACTTCCTAAAACCTTTTGTGTATTTTTTAAAACTTAAACAAGTATCACTCTGGAGAAAAAATAATCAGTTATCCCTATTCTAGAGATAGCAAGTAGTGGAGATAATAAAGGATGGATTAAATGCAGAAGAATACAGAATTCAGCCCTGAAATTCTTTGTATATCCTTGCAGGGGTATTGTGAGAATAAAATCAGATCAGAGGAGAAATATGCATGCTGTCTTTAGCTCTTAGATGAAAGAGGGATATAAATTAGTAGTTTTATATTGGAATGACACTCCTTAGAATTCCCAGGTTAAACCTTTTATACTCCTCTGCACCCTAGAAACAAACACCAGCCATCCAAAAGAGAAGCTGATGCCACAATGTCAGATCCAAGAAATCAAGGCAATGAATCTGGATCTCAGGAAACCAAGAGCTATGTTGGATGGCTTTTGCAAGACATAGGAAAACAGAGGTGAGAAAAGATAATCACTGAAGATTTTATTTTATCACAGGAGAAACATACACATTCCAGATTAGAAGCAAAACCAGCCTCCTCAACCAATTACTTTAGATTACCATTACTGTCCTCCTCAACCTCCTGCATTAGGAAGGACAGAAATCAGTTGTGGAAAATCTATGATTACTGCAACACAATGTATTTTTTGCCACTTTACTACAATGGCTCTCAAAAGAATGGTCTACAAACCACAGTGGCTGAGATACCAGATGCTAAACCCGCCAAAAAAATCACATCATGGTTTAATGCATGGGTATTAAACCCTAATATCTCAAGCTAAATTCACCAGTGGTAAGGAACTGTGGGAGTTAATCCCAAAGATCTATAAGATACAAGACTGTCTGTTCCTGACTTTGTGTGTTGTATAAATCAGTAGAAGTATGACGAGGCTGTTTCAGACAAGATTCCTGGATTCTTAATATGCTCATGAAAAATCTGCCTGAATTATTCCTATAGTATTGCCATGATTCCAAGCTAGCAGAATACAGCAAGTGTAATGTTGTTCCTAAGATTCTGGAACAAAATATTTACCTGCAAAAAAAACCCCAAACACACACACACAAAGACTATTTTTGAGAAAGTTATCTTCCAGGTTTTCTTTGGTACATCCAGCTGTAAAATATGCGGTATTTTTATTTATTTATTTAATATATATGCCGCCGAAATCCAGAGACTCTCAGCGGCTAACAAAAAAACCCATTTCTTAAAAACATTAAAAAAACATTAAAATAAAAATAAGAAACCTGGCAGACTAGAGAGGTAGGCTAAAAATATTTCATAGATAAAAGGGGAGTGAGGATGGCTTGCAATCCATCAGCCACCTCCACGATGATGATGATCCCCACCTGAAGCCCCAGCCATCTCAATTTTTAACAATTTTAACAATTTTTAACAATTAGTTTTACCTTTTCTTCTATTTTCTAAATTTCCAATAAATTCTAAACTTTGATTTGAAGCTATGAGACATTAATTTCAGTTTAAAGTTTCCCTGGCTTCTCCCATTCTGCCCTGAGATTTAAAACAGCTTGTGTCCAGAGAGGAATAGGAGGTATCTGCCTTTGGATACAGAAAAGATAATTCTTTCTGCTATCCTTAAGTATCCTTCACTTGTGTGGCAAGCAAAGCTATTACACTCATAGCATCTGATAGAGTGAACTGCAGCTTTTATGAAAATTTATATCTTTTAATAAAATCTATTATCACAGTATTCAGAGAAGATGCTATCAGATTCCTCCTGAATTTTTATGTTCAGAACAGGCTCCTTTAAGAAAAAGCTTGGTTCTGTCTGATCTCTTTCTCAAATACAGTACCTTCATTTTTGAGCAACAGTTCAGCTAGGCAAAAGAAAAATCAAGAAAGTCCAAAAATAAAATCTCAGAAAAGTGAAATATACAATTCATAGTTTGTATATTTACTGAGACAATTTAACTGGGAATAAATTCCACTCTTCCCGTATACAGAGGGAATGTAAAAATACACCTTTTAATTTAGCTTTTATTGTTTTCTTTTGTGTTGCAGATTAAGTTTGATGTTCGTAACTGACTGATTATAAATTGCTGTCAACTCTTAGTAACCACATAGATTTTCTCCAAGAATGTTGTAATTATTATATTTGTTATCTTTTAATTCATTTATTCACATTGTGTATTTTATATTTTTTAGCACTTTTCTATGTAGAATGATGAGTATAAATAATAAGTCACTACTATATTTAATTTTTATTAGTTGTGTTGAGGATATAGACCCCAAAGGTCCTCTGGAAGGCACTAGGGCAGGTTCATGGCCATTTTGAACTTTTTTTTCCCCAAATATTGATCTGTTTTTATCTACTCCTATTCTTATTCCAAACATAACACTATAGGGCAAAAATGGCTGTCAAGTACAAAATTCTTATGAAATGCCCTGATGGGCTCTGCATAACAAAAGGGACTCCACATTCTTAGATGCTGGTCTAATATTTTTAATTGCCTAGGCAACTACATATTTTGGACTTTTTTCTCTCAGTAAATTAATAATTCTTTCATTATTTTATTTTCTTGTCTTGATCTTTGAGATTCCATAGTCTTTCTCTTGTAGACTTCCTTTGCCAATGGATTTGGAAGGATGGAAAAACAGTGAGAGGCAAGAATTTCTGGTGTGGCTGATTTTTTCTGACCTCTGTACATTAGTGTGAGTGAAACACCCTTTTGTTTTGTCCTCCTTGTTCTGAAAACCAGCACTTCATCTGTGAATAAAAACCACATGGTGGTTTTCATGGGTCCTGCACTGAAAGATGAGTATAGTATCCTGCCTATTGAGTTAGTCTATAGAGAGAGGTCTATAGTCAAAATATGTGGACAAGAATCCTCAGGTGTTACTCACTGCTGTTGATCAATAATCATATTGCTGTAAGAGGGGATAGTGTTTACTGTAGTTATTTGCAGAAATTTCATTCAACCAATATTTTGAAACTATTCAAAGGGGAAAATGTGTTTGGAGTTTATAGGATACAGATGATAATGATTGCACTGATATACCCTGGGTTTTTCCTCCCTCTATCTTCAGGCTATTACCAAGATAGATTTTTCATTATTCTCATTTATATTTTTTCAGGACTCAGTAACTTGCTAGAAGTTGGATCTACTTTTCGTTTCTCAACTTGAACTTTTCATTTTATACCCTTTATTAATGAGTGTGCTAATGATGACACTGATAATAAACCACTTATTCTCAAGCTTAAAAATTTAGCTTGTTACTCAATGGGCACAGAAATGGGGATATGAAACTTCAATTAGGGACCACAATACTGGCCATCTCCTTGGTCATCATTCCCAGCCATCATGCTCATAGGGTTTTAGTCTAACACAACGAAAGGACATTTGGTTGGGAAAGTTCAGTATTTGGTAATTGGTGTGCTCTTACAGGCAGTGGATAAAGTCCTGGAAGGAGATTCACATTCCATTCCTAAATCTCTCCCAAGTGATTTGAGGCTTCTTACACTTCAAAAACAATAATAATTGTTGTGGACAATTAAGGGTCAGATCTTGGTTAGCCTGAGAAACGAAAACAATATGGAAACTAACAATGCAGAGATATTTGCAAATAAGCAATAAAAATCTCCCTCATTCACTGGATTCTGCAATGAGAAAATACTGAATTTCTGCATCTCCAAATAAACAGAATACATTTCAGCATATTGTGAAGGCAGATTAGTGTAAATAAACACTCTCTTCTTCTTCAACTAAAGCAGAAGAGCTCTGCTTTTGTCTCCCTTCTCTTTGTTGGAAACTTAAAAAGAAGTTGGTGTCAAGGATTCAGATAATTTATTGGCCAAGCATGGTTAGATATGCAAGGACTCTGGTACAGCAGCTCTCAGTATATTTGAAAGATAATAGTAAATAAAGTAACAAACAAATAAATTATGTATTCAACAGTAAAGTATGCATCCAAAGTACGAAGCCAGTGGAAAATGAATAAAGTAATAAAGAATAAGAACCATTATCTATTGTTAAGTAGGTATACAGTTTAGACAGAACTTCTGGGTTAATTTAGAATTCTTTGTGTCTTGTCATAAAGCATGAGTCAAGTATTCAGCTGAATGATGGTACAGGGAATTACTGTCCCTGTGTCTGTGGTTGCTTTGGTATACGATACCCTATAACAAGGTGAGAGGGGTCTGCAGATATCTTCTCTACCCTTCTTTTGACCCTCTCAATATACAGGTTCTCCAAGGAGAGCAGGATAGGATGTATAAAGTGAAAGGAACACAAAACACAGGACAGATAGTGAGGAAGGAATGGAACAGGTTCACACTTCCAAACACATTCAAAGCACACTTCCAAACACATTCACAACAGGGCAGTGACAGTTGATTACCTTATAGACAATGGGTGGGGGAAAGTATTACAGATTATACACATCTTGTAAATGTGGTGGAATAGTTTACACAAGGGGAAAAAGACCATTTATTGGATATAGCTAATAAGGGTCAAGGAATGAAAGCGATGTTGCCAAGGAATAATTAGGCCATGGTTAAGTGCAAGGGGATTGTGCAAGCTTATACACTTTGAGATATGTCAACAATATCCTTCTCCCAGATTGGCACTCTCCAAATGTGTTAGACAATGGCTCCCAAAATTCCCAACACAAAGAAGTTTGAATCTTCAGGTCCCAAAACCTCTGGAGAGCTCTAGGTTCAAGAAGACTCATGGATATAATTGTATCTCCACAATATGTAAACTACTAGCTGGAGCATATTTTATTAAATTATTCCAACTGCTGGAATTTCTAAAATACAGAACCATAAACCAACAACACAAGCAGGATTCATACAATACACTGAACCCTAACTAACCAACCACATTTTAACTTCTCACTTTAATAAAACTAGCCCTTTTTTCAAAACTATTGTAGGCTACTGCTGTATCCCACTTATTTATTGAAGTTGCATGCCATGAAGCCCAGATACTTAGAAAAAAGACTGAACCTGGGAGAAAAAAATTGCTTTCCATCAAATTGTGGTGCAATTTTGAATCGGGATATTTATTATGGTAATAATAATCTTTATTGTCATTGCACCATGTACAACTAAATTAAAAATGCCACCCAGTCAGTGCATCACTCGTACAGTTTCACAGAAACTATGAG
>JANHZU010000973.1:65157-80497 GCA_032468055.1 Acrochordus granulatus
CACCGACTGTCAAACTCTAGGAGTTGAAGTTCACTCATCTTAAAGTTGCCAAGATTGAAAAACATTGTCCTTAGACCTGAGATGTGAGTCTTCTCATTAATACAGTAAAATGGAGATTAAAATACTTAGATTAGCAGTCCAATTATTCATATGTGTGATAGACAACCCTGTATCTTTTTGTTCCTTTTTAAACTAGCCCAATCTCTCACCCAAAGCCCTGTTTTCTATTAAAGTTTTAGGCATAATATCTTCACTCTCATGTTCCACAACTTCCCTCATGTTACACACCAATTGCAACTAACTTTCTGTGTAATGCCTTTTCTTCAAATTGTCCAATGCAGCATGAAAGGATTTTCTCCTCATATTTTATCCTCAAAATAAACTGATTTAAACTGAGATACTGGCTTATCCAAGGGAACTCACATGATTTAAGGATGGGTGAACTGAAATTGACATTTCCAGCCTTAGTCAAATATTCTAACCACTGTGCCACCTCTCTTTCACATACCTACGCATGCACAGGCACACACATGCACACAGACAGAGCAACTAGGAGGAAAGATACAGTAGTACACTTTAAGAAGTCAAATTTGATTCTGCAAAGATCTTCTGTTATAAATATCCCTGTTCATACATTGGGAACATTTAAAAAAATCAGACTGCAATATATTTTTTTCTAAATCTTTATTGCTTATTTTCTAGAATCTATTTTGCTACTTATTTAGAACAATTTGTCCTTCCTGCCTCTCTGCTAATGTACACAATTAACATACGTTATAAGAAAATGCTTGGAAGAGAAAGAATTTTCCAATAGCTAAGAACTCCCTTTACATCACCAGAAATCCACAAACATAAACATCCCTTATGGCAGTTTCATTAGTGTACTCTTAGAGAACCTGAGGAATCAACAGGGGCTAAACTCCCTTTTCTGGTAGGCTTTTCTGCAAACCCAAGGTACTCTGGGCATGCACAAAGGACCATGTCAGTTATGTCCAGAGCAATTATTCTCGGCATCTGCAGACATGTAATAAACTGCCTTCGCAGGTCTGCAGTGTGTGCATGTGTGTGTGTTTGTTTGTTTCTAATTATAGTTATATGTCTTTAGCTTTCAGAAAAGTAAAACAAAGAAATCTGTAGCTTAAAAAGTTCTTTTCTCCTGTATTGTGTTTCCTGGTATGTGTACCTGTGTTTCCAGTTACACTTTGGAAAAACATGTGTCTAACTTTCAGAAAAGAGTAGATTTAAATGTCTATTTTATTTATTAAATTTATATGCCTCCCATCTCATTGTCAAGTAACTCTGGTAACATTTTATGTTCTTTTCCTGCTGCTTTTAAGGCACTGATTTTAAAACTCTGTGTAACTTAAAAATATAACTTCATTAGGGCTTTAGGAATTTTAAGAGATTAATTAGGACTCAAGAGCTGGCCCCCTCCCCCAAAAATCAAGACTATAACTTGATTTTTGTTCACGTATTTCAAAAACTAATTTTAAAAACTGAACAAAACTAAAACTTTATTAGTGCCTTAATTATTATAAATGTGCACAAATTAGGGCTTGCTGAAAAATATAGGCTTAATACACTTAAACTCTAATGTTAACTAGAGGTCAACATAATTCAATGGACAATTAGCTTAATCATTAACTTTAGGGCTAGCAAGCAGGTTTTCTTGAAGGGATTGGGTAATACATCATATCCAGTAGGCATGTGACCTGGTGAGATGTCATCACATGAAGTTTATTTTGATGATGCCACTGATTAAACAAATAGATAAGCTTTATGCACTATAAACTGTTTAGGAATACACATTGTAATGGCCTGCCCATGATGATTTTATGTCATAACGGTTGTAAAACGGGTTGGTCACATGATCAACCTGATCTTTTTGCAGCTGTCATTAAGCAAATCCATGATCATTAAGCAAATGCCACTGTTATTAAGAAACCTTTGGTTCGCCGCAGCCATGGTTTTGCTGAAAACCAAAAGTAAGTGCCAGTTTTTGGCAAAACTATCGTAAAATGTGGCGATGTGACTGCAGGATACTGTAATGGCTATAAATGCGGCTGTATTGCCAAGTGTCCAAAGCTCAGCCATGGGTCAGTGGAGGGGGCCTTATGTTGGAACTTTGAATCCAAGTTGTAAAAATTCTTTTTTCAGGTGGTTGTAACTTCTTTCACGAAGCAACCAATCACAACTCAATGATTTACCTGTATAGTTTTAGAGAGAAAAGCAAATTATATTTCTGCCCTATTAGTATCTCTATTGGTATATTATTATTATTTATACACAATCAAGTTACTGTGGACTCTTTCCATTCACCTATCCCAGCATCAGAGCCTTTAAAGCTAGGTCTTCACATGATGTGTCCAAACTAAAATAATTTGACCCTGGTCATTTGTGCCTCAAGTGAGAACTCTGGGTTGATTTGTTCTAAGATGTATTGGTTTGGTTCCTTGGTGTCCATGGTATTCTGAAGAGTCTTTTCCAAACACCAAGTTTCAAAAGCCAATATTTTTACTATTCTGCCACTACAATAACCAACTTTCATTACCATGGGAATACCATGGCTTGCACAATTTTGATGTTTTGGTACAACCTGAGGCTAATTAAAAAGCAATCCTTGTGTGCCAGGCAGAGACAAAGGAGGCATGTTAAGTCATATACACTCAAAAGCAACACTTCGGATCTAGAGGCCAAAATATTCTTTGGGGCATGTAGGGGTATAAATGTAGAACCTGTCTGAAATTCCTGCAATAAGATGCATTATTTCTTGGAATCATGTGACTATTGCAGTGTTATCCTGGAAAAGGAAATGGCAAATATTAGGACTTACACATTAGTGCTATGTGTGGGCTCCCACACATTCCATGGTAAGTTTTTTGTTTTTAAATCCAAATACAGCACAACAATAGTAAAAAGAGAGTGTACATTAAAAAGAAATAATAATGTTTAGTTAAAAAGCACACTTCAAGTCTGTCTCAGTTGAGAGAGAAAAAGCATTGTAGAAGAATGTACTTCATTAAATCAATAGGATAATGGCATCCTTCCATACAAAGATAAGCACATGAATATTTTTCTAAATATAGAATATTTTTATATAACTATAAAAATAAGAACAATAAATTTTCACAATCATATGCTTTGAGAATATGCTTTGAGAATGTGCAGAACACTCCAAATCCTTTAGAACAGTTCTGATAATTTGGGCCAGTACTGTGTATTGAAGGGTAGCTGAATCCCAGAGAGAATGGTTTGTCTAACACTGCATTATGGTTATTAAAAAGCAATTGTACAGATAGTCCTCACTTAACAACCCTACATGGGACTGAAATTTCCATTGCTAAGTGATTTTAGGCAAAATATCATGTGACCACACCACTTAACAACAACATTTTTGTTAGTCTTGGTTGCAATTGTTAGGCCAGGACTGCACTGTTGTTAGGCAAACATGTTAGGCATGTTCTGGTACACTCACCTCTGCTTCAACTTCCCTCACCCACCAACAGTATCTCCTCCCAACTCTGCCATTTTGGCTACCCCACACTCTGCTGCCCTGCGTTTTCCTCTACACCCACCACTTCGCATTCCGCCATCCCTACTGCCCCCAGCTGACCTTCACCATCTTTTTTCTCCCAATACAGATCAGGTGCACATGGCCTGGTGTTTCATGAGGCAGCTGCTGGCTGTGCAAGGCCTTCTTCCTGAAGTTTCACATTCCTGAGGCAGCAGGGACAGCCAAAAGATCAGAGATGTGGGGGAGATAGGTGGGGGGGTTGAAGTGCACTCTCTGGTTATAAACATGTGCAGACTGCCAATCACCCAAGTGTTGACCATGGAGACACTGCAACATCTGTAATCTCAAGGATTGGGCCTAAGTACCATTCGTTCAGCACTGTCATAACTTCAAAGAGTCATTGAACAAATGGTCATTAAGCAAGGACTATCAGCATGTATGTTAGTGAATAGAAAAAATTCAAAATCCATAACTGGCATTTGCTATATCTAGTTATTTAGTAAGAATCCATTCTTTCTTTCAACGAGCAGCAGAGATATGATTTGGATAAGAAAAGGGATCAGAATTGTTTTTTCTTTCAGCCCGTGGCAGGTTTTAAGTCCTGAGAACCGTAAGGAGTGTAGATGGAGATTTCCTAGCCTGAGATCCTCTTTTCAAAATTGGTACTATTAAAGTTGGCAGAGAAAGAATAGTCAGAAGCATTAGGTCTTTCTTTATTTTCAGTGCTGCTTTGTTTAGTAATGTAAACTCAATTTTTAGTCTATTTTTGTTGTTTAGATTTCTAGATTTCACATAACTTGGTTTAGCATTCAATTCCCCAAAGATTTATTATGTTGTATTGATTAAAATATAAAAATCCTTTATTCACTGTTAGTTCAATGCTGGATTTCTTTTGAAGGCCAGTTCAAAACTGTTTAGGTCAATTTATCCTGATACAAGAAAAATGGAGCCATCTGTTTATAGGTTTATTCCTAAGAAGGGGTGTTGTGTGGAAATCTCCTGTTCAGCCCCATCCAGAGGCCAGAAGAAAAGGGTTGGGGCAACATCTCCCAACTCAAGAACAGATAGTAATAGCCTAATTACTTCTCCATCCCTGGTGATCCAAATGATGCTGTCTCGGCCCTGACTCAGTGTCTGGAGGCTGTATGAATCTGGATGGGGGTCAACAGGCTTTGGCTGAACCCTGGCAAGACTAAGTGGCTTTGGGTGTCTGGTGGTGCTGGCTCTTTAGCACCTCTAACTCTGGATGGGGTGGCACTACCCCAGACAGATCCTGTGTGCAATCTGGAGGTTCTCCTAGACTTGTGACTCCTGCTTGAAGAGCAGGTGGCAGTTGTGGTTAGGAGGGCCTTTGTGCAACTTTGTGTTGTGTGCCAGTTGCACCATTTCCTGTCACTATGCTCAGTCACTCATGCCCTCGTCAACTCTGACTACTGCAATGTACTCTACATAGGCTACCCTTGAAGAGCATCCAGAAGCTGCAGCTAGTACAGAGTGCTGCTGTGCAGATGGTTCTGGGGCCCATAAAATGGCCCACGTAATACCGTTTTTATGCGAGCAGCATTGGCTGCCAGTTTGCTTCCAGGAGCAATTCAAGATGTTGGTTTTGACCTTTAAAGCCTTTCATGGTATGGGACCAAGCCACCAAAGGAATTGTCTCACTCCTATGGGGAAGACATGCCCCACCAGAACTGGCAGAAGAGATCTACTGTGGATCCTGTCAGCCAACGAATCAATTGCAGGGTCAATAGGAAGAGCCTTTTCTGCTGTAGCTTCTGGTCTGTGGAACATCATACTCCCAGAGGTGATATCTGTGCCCACCCTTGCAGCCTTCCAGAAGGGCCTTAAGACCTGGCTCTGCCAGCTGGCTTGGGGCCCCAATGGGGTACACCATCTTGGAGGTGGTTGGTGATTTAGTACCAACTTCCTTTCCCCACATATATAGATTCTCATTCCTCCCCTCCCTATCTGGCCATTTTTTATTTTTTTTTAAATAGTTTTGTTTTTTATTGTATATTGTTATTTTTATATTTTTACTGAAAGCTGCTGAGAGTCGTATTGAGTTCGGTGGCATATAAATTTAATAAATAAACACCACCCCTGAGTGGAATTCTTTCACCTGGGGAAACAATTCCATTTAGACATCCCAAACTTTGTATGAAAGGAGCTGGAAGGTGGGGATCTCAGGTCAGGTTGCACAAAGCATTCTTGGACAAAGTTAAAATGCTAAAATGGCTCTCTTTTTTGTGCGCTCCATGACTAATTTGCTTAACCACTGCATCAGTCTCCAGAGCAGAGATAGGAGCTTGGGCTTTGGAGAATCAAAGAACACATAGAACAGATTTTATTGGGCTTGAAGCAAGAGAAAGCACCACCATTTACATACCCAATGCTGTCAAAAAAATCAGGAGTCTGCTACTGGGAGTTATGCTGCAGATTCTAATAATCTCAATTCATTCACAGAGCACTTAATATTATCCAAATGCCAGGAGAGAACAGACATCATGTATATAGAGGCTACTTTAAACATCAATTTAAAAAGAATCCAGTTATACTCGAGTTAGCCCTTCCCTACTCCTGCTGTTACCTGAATGATCATGCCAGCTAGGGGGTAAAGGAGAGAATGAAAAAGAATAGAGAAGGGAGCGGCAGAACGCATTTCCGGAACAAGTCACACAATATTTTCTCTATCTTTGAGATTCACTGGCTGGTTTCCACAATATGCTGAATTAACCTAAAATGGAATTCCGTAGTTCATAGTTAAGTGTGCTGTAGAAATTCAGCTACTGTCTTAGCAGAGGGGTAGGCAATCCATGAATTATAAGGGAGGAATTTCATTGCCTTCAGAATTAAGAACCTTATCCCTCAAAGAAGCTGAAATGAATTGGCATTACTCCTTCCAATGACATCATTCTATTGCCAAATGCCCTCCAAAAAGCTTACAGAAGGTCGGGAAGCAGAGTTATGGCCTCAGTTCTCAAATGATGCCCACTTTTGTTAGCGCATCAACCAGATCATATAGATTTTTTGTCTGGACAGAGCATGTGATATTAGCATAATCACAGTGTTTTGTTAACCCTGGTTTAGTAAGTTGTGTGACACCCCTCCCCCCAATAAGGAGGAATTGTGGTTCAATTTTTATGGCTATGTTTATAACCATAAATGAACACTTCTGGTTTAAAAAAAAGGATTTGCCATTGTCTCATGGAGGGCCTATAGTGCTTGCATACAATGCACCATCTGAAAATAATTATCAGGGTGCATGTAACATGCAGAAAAAGTGCATTAGGGCAAAAATGTTTATGATTTATCTTACATATCATTATGTAATTATAATTATCAATTATATGTATCTGTGTGATGCTTTAGGTCCGTTAGAATTGTAAATTAACTGGTAGATGTTAAAATGTTGCATCATATAGTGTACTGATATCAAAATAACCTTTGAACTTTTGAACATTAATTCCTGTAAAATAAGGAATTAAAAAACACCAAGGAACAGCTGTTGTTTTTGCAGTTTTACTACTCCACCCAATTGTGTGTTAACCCAATGTTGACTCTTTCCCTGTGGATACAAATCTGTTAAAAGTAATTTAATAGCCTTTTCTATAAAAAGAACATAAATTGGTCCTGACAGTGGGTCTTTTCCTTCTTATCAGGTCTTCAGGTATAAAAGAACAATGCAAAGTATCCTCTCCCTTGGTGATGTGCTGAGAATCTTTGGGCATCAAACTAATAACTTCAATAACATTCATAAAAAGTTTATCTCAGGAAGCTGTGAGTGATTCATTCTGCTAATAGTGCAAGAAGAAAGTTCGAACCTGCCCTTACCATTTTTTTTCTTAAAACAAACCAAACCTGACTTGTCTACACATTATTACCTTCCAGGCTTCTGAATACCAGATACAGCACATCAACAGATGCAACTTCAGCCAAGTACCTGCCTTACAATTCTGGGTGCACTTACATAGATTAATTATTTGAAGGAGATGCTGCTGCTCTTAAAGTGATGTAATTAAAAATTCTTTTGTTACAAAATATGTAAAACAGGTTGCTTCCAAGAATTTAAGAAGAGCCCTGTTGAATTAGGCCAACGGGTCTGTTTGGGTGACACTAGCTATATCTACCTGCCTCTAGAAATAACAGCCCATTTCCACAATCACTTTCCAGCAAATAGAATTTAAACAATGTTACCTGAGATCAAAGCTAATAATCTTCCAGAACAGGCATGAAGATTCCAAAACATGAGGAGATCCTCTTATCTCCTTCATGTTTAACTAATTAATAAGCCTAATAAATTATTTGATTTATAGTATTTTGTGGAGAGTCTCATTAAGACTGGTAATGATTTTCTCAACATATGTTTTGGATAAACAGTAGAAGCATTTGTGAGACTTCTTCGTAGAGTCAAATTCTTGTTTACCACTGACTCAGCCAGTTCATTTTTCCTACAAGCAGTAACTTGTGGAAGAACCTTAAGATTTAGGATGTCTTCAGATGACACCTAGAAATCTTCCTTGGAATTAAAATAACTTTAACTGATGCTTATAAGGCAGAGATGGCTGGGTGACCTTGGGCCAGTCATTCTCTCTCAGCGCCACCCACCTCACTGTCGTGAGGAAAATGGGAGGGGAAAGGACTCAGATATATCTGCCGAGTTGAGGTATTTGTTTGAGTTATTTATAAAAAACATTAGAAGTAAGATAAAAATAAATAAAATAACAGTAAGTTAAAGAAACAGTGTACCACCTAATTAGTTGCTATAAGAAGATCGCACAGATGGACTATAAACAATGACATGACAAAGTAGCAACATGTTGCACTGAAAGATCTGCAAGAAATACCATTTGCCTGCAAACAAGAACTGGTGGGAACATAAAATAAAGAAAGCAATAGAAAATGAAGAAGCTAAATTGCCTCTGGATTTCAGCAGCATATAAATTAAATAAATAAATAAATTGCTCTGAGACTTCAGAATTCAAACCGACAGGCACCTGCCACAAAACACAATACTTGTTTGTAAGAAAGAGATAAAAGTCTGGTGGATGTGGTAACACCTGGAGACAATGGAAGAGAAGAGAAAGAACTGGAGAAAAATCACAAATACAAAGACCTGCAAATAAAACTAGAACAACTGTGGCAAAAGAAAACAAAGATAGTATCAATAATAATAGGTACCTTGGGTGCAATCCCAAAACGATAGGAGCACCACTTGAACACCATCGGAACTGACAAAGTAACTATTAGTCAGTTGCAAAAGGCAATATTACTCCTTACATCCTGCAACTATACCTTTAACAACCTCAAAGAACAATATCTGCCTATCAGGTCCTTGGAAAGGACTTGAGAGGTGGACAAAAATGCCAAATCCAGTCTAAACATCTGGGTGACTCTGTGTGATGAACCATAAACAAAGATCTGGCTGATCTATGGGAGGTTTTCCAGAAGTTAATGTAACTGGTATAGGGAATGGCCTTGAAGGACAGGAGGAAGAGTTGTTACCAAGCAACAATCGGACAAGCAGTTTGAGTCCACTCTAAGAAACTAATTTGAGTAAACATCTCAGATGGGCACCTCCCTAGTTTACAAAGATAAAGTAAGGGAGAGGCAAGGAAGCACTATCAGAGTTAGAAGATTCTGTTAAGACATGTATGTTCTATGTATGTTCCAATAAAAGTAGATGGCATTGGTTTCTTAGTCTGCTTTACCATACATTGCTAAGACATTCTGATCCAGATAGGGCTTGCCTAGCTGAAGCCAAATTAAAGCCCACTGACCAAGATCTCCACCTACTTCTCAAAAAATTGTAAGTCTAGAAGGACCTCCAAACCATGGAACAATTCTTTCTGGAGAAATATGATCTTATCAAGAACATCCATTGAGAATGTTGTTGCAAAATAAGCCTTACATTATCAGACAAAACAGCATCTCCATCTTGGCAGGAATTAGTACTTTTCTCCATTTAGGCTCATCTAGTGATTTAACTTTCAGGTTCTGGCCTTTCATTGTATCATGGCCCAGACTAACAATATACAATTGGATATCGAAATTTGGATATCCCCAAAATTACTCAGTAGACATGATAACATTTCATTTTTCAAAAGGTTGAAGAAGAGAGAAGGGGATCAGCAGACAAAGAACATGGAAAGGAAGTTAACATTCCATCTTTAATAGAAGATATTACAGAAAAAGGAGTACAATCATACAGTCACAGCTAAATTAAATTTTAGAGAAATACTAGGCAGGATCCCACTAAACAAAATCTTCAGATCCAAAGGTGGTTTGGGAATGTCTTTATATAGATTAGTTTTTTATACAGAGAAAAAAAGTGGAACAGATTGGGAAGCATCGTGAAGGAGTTCAAGAATTTAAAGGAATACGCATAGGAAATACAGTAATCACAAAGTTGTATGAGCAAGTAACAAATATCTGCATAAATAAAATCAAGAAAGCAGAAGCACTAAATAATCTCATATGGAAACTAAACACAACAAAGAGGGGTTTTTGGCTATGCAAATAGAAAAAGGAAAGAAAGGGAAAGAGTGGGCCCACTGATACAAGAAGGTATATAACAAGATGCAGAAGTTATCAACTCATGTTTTGGAAAGTCCAAAAATTGGTCTGTGGATAGTATGGACACAGTACAGATAATTTTTTCTTCATAAGGGGAACTTCTGAATGTAAAGACATCAGACAGTCACTCATGCCCTGGTCACCTCATGCTTGCCTACTGCAATGTACTCCACATGGTACTGCCGCTGAAGCCCATGTGGATGCTTTGACTGGTCCAGAATGCAATGGTACAAGCAGTGATCTTTGCAAACTGCACTCGTTGCTAGTAGATTCTGGGTATGATTCAAGATGCTGGTTACTACCTATAAAGTCCTATATGGCCTAAGGCTGGTTATTTAAAGGACCGCTTATCTCCTTAATATCTGTTTGGCCAATCCAATCTCGTAGGGTTGGCATGCTCTGGGTTCCACCATTTTAACAATGCTATTACTTTGGATCCAGAAAGCATCCCTTTTCTAAAGCAGTCCCAACTTATGGAAGGAAATTCCCCTCAACATTCAAACAACCTCCACAGGACTCTGAAGAGCTCTGAAGCTCTTTGCCCAGCTCTTTTACAAGCATGATTGAAGCTCCTTTTCATTCTTTTTCTTTGTTCCCATCTAGGTTTGTTACTTCTGCCATCTTTATTCCTTTTTGGTGTGTGTGTGTGATTAAATGTTTTAACAATTTGTAAACTGCCCAGAATCACTAGAAGTTGGGTGGCATATATAAGCCCACTATGGAAAAATTATATTGTAACCTTTTCCTTGCTGTGTTAGTATGCTGCATGAAGTGAATTGTTTTAATTTTGAGAATAAAAGGAAAACAAAAATCAAGCCAAAAAAATAAATGACAAAAAGAGGTTATGGAGTAAATAATCCATCACAATTTTAAATACATAATTAAACCTTAACCACATGAAATATTAATTGATTACAGATCCAATTCATAAAATAACAATGAAAACACACTGTTGATTCAAAGTTTTTCCCACATTAAAGAGCTATTTTTGTTGAATTAATCTCTTTTTAATAATATAAGAGTTAGCTAATTTAGCCACCAATAGCTCAATTTAGGGTATTTCAACTTTTTATTCTGAAGTTCTTCAAATAACTGATACCTATGTTAGCAATACTTTCATTGTTTATTTGAAAAATACTGTAGATTTAGAAAACATCCAAAACATGACCTACCTATTTTGCAACATTAAGTAATCAAAATTTTTCTTGTATTAATACAGACAGTTTAAAAGCTCAACTGGCAATAAGCTGATCTAAAGTACTAATGCCTCTACTTGACCATGCCTTCCAAAAAAACACAAAGCCAAAAATAAAAAACAAAAAAATAAAAAACCTTTGATTTTTAAATTAGGAGTTGAGCCTCTATCATGTTATCAGATTGGCCATAAAACAACTTTCTAATTGTTTCCATAGTAGAATGTTCTTCTCCATGCTATTGCAAAGTCTTCCTTAATTCAATGTCAGCTACGATTCAATGACATGTTTTCCTCCTATCCACACTGCTGTGATATAATAAGATCAAGCTGAGCAGACATTTTCCATGTGCTTGTATAATGGAGTATCACATCTTCCCCACCGCTCACAACTTGAGCTTAAGAGTCTTCTTGCATTCAGCAAGAGCTTTGCAAAGAACTAACGAAATGCCCCAACTCTTCTTTGCTCCCATTATTTCATCTCTGCAGCCATTTATTTCAAAGGAGATCTTAAAAAAGCAAGCTCTGCATTTTCAAAGAGATACCTGTGCTTGTCTCTGAAATCAGAAACAATGTGTCTTGTGTACCTTAATGATAAACAAACTTAAGATGATGGGGTAAGGGGCCGTGATTGACATTCCACTTCATCAGATAAATGGAGAAGTTAGTGAACAGGAGAGAGGATGAATGCAAGAGCTACTGCCAAGCTTCTGAGTGGTCAAAAGAGAGCACTGTGTGTGCATCAAGCGGGAAGGAATTCTTACTAAGAAAAAGGAAGAAATGGTACGGACTATTAAGGATCCTGCAATGACCAAAAGATGTAATTTTGTACATGGCAACAGCATGCAGAGCATTGGGAGATTTTATGTTCGTATTTCACAGCATCAGCTTTCTAGGCCTTTTGTGTAGAATTGTAAGTTCAAAAATACAGTACTGTATTTGTGGTAAAGAACCACAAACCAGGAATGCCATGCAGGATTTCCACTTGTGAAGTGCATGGATTTGACATATTTTCCCTCTGCAGCAGAATAAACTTTGCACAACAGGCTGAGTAAACTTAAGTCTTTGTTTAGTTTTTTATATTCGGGATGCCTGTAAATTTGTGTGTATGGTATATAAAAATGAACTTTGGATAACTCCTGTTTAAGATATAGGTATAACTGCCATTGTCAGCTAACCTCTCCACTGCAAGCCCATTATCAAGAGGGAAAATAAAATACAATATATAGAGTTTACCTAAAGTTAGGCCCCAAAGGCTAATCACAATGTTTATATACTGTCTAGTATCTATTTATACATTGCCCAGAGTTGCTCTATGAGGGAGACATTGGTCTCTAAATATGACCATTTAATGTAAATTATATAATAGTTTATGGTACCTGACTTTTGAGGCACCCTGTATATGCTCATGCAGTATTTCTTTTAAGATACTAGAAAGAAGGTTTGGATGCATGTTCAGGATACCTTTGTTGAACCTACAGTAAACTAATTATCTACTTTGTGAAAGGTAAAAAAAAAATTAATATATATGACATTAGTTTTATCTGTGACAAAATTTAGATTTTTCTGGTTATGGATAATTGTTTTTAATCACAGACTGCAAGTACATGATATTAAGGCTGCAGTCCTATTTAATCTATGCGGATCAAAAAACAACAGTTAGAACCAGACATGTAACAAATGACTGGTTTAAAATTGGGAAAGGAGTACAATAAGGCTGTGTAGCATCACCTTGCTTTTTTTAGCTTAAATGTAGAGTACATCATGTGTATTCTGGGCTGGATGAATCACCAGCTGGAATTAACTGGGAGAAATATCAACAACCTCAGATATGGCAGAAAGTGAAGATGAACTAAAGAGCCTCTTGATGAGGATGAAAAAGGAGAGTGCAAAAGCTGGTTTGAAACTCAACATTAAAAAAAATTAAGATCATGGCAAAGATAACTTCCTGGCAAATAGAAGGGGAAGAAATGGAAGCAGAGGCAGATTTTATCTTCTTGATCTCCAAGACCACTGCAGATAATGACTGCAGCCATGAAATTAAAAGATACTTCCTCCTTGGGAGGAAAGCTACAGCAAACCTAGAAAGCGTATTAAGAAGCAGAGACATCACCCTGTTGACAAAGGTCTGTATGGTCAAGGCTATGATTTTACCAGTAGTAATGTATGGCTGTGAGAGCTGGACAATAAGGAAGGCTGAAAGCTGAAAAATTGATGTCTTCGAATTGTGGTGCTGGAGAAGACTCTTGAGAGTCCCTTGTACTGCAAGGAAATCAAACCAGTCAATCCTAAAGGAAATCCACCCTGATTGTTCATTGGAAGGACAGTTACTGGAGCTGAAGCTCAAATACTTTGGCCACCTAATGCAAAGAGAGGACTCATTGGAAAAAAACATGATGCTGGGAAAGATCGGAGGCAAAAGGAGAGGGGGATGGCATAGAATGAGGTGGCTGGATGGCATCACCAATGCAATGGGCATAGATTTGGCTGGATTCAGGGAGACAGTGGAGCACAGGCAGGCCTGGCATGCTGCAGTCCATGGGGTCATGAAGAGTTGGACACGACTTAGCAACTGAACAACAACCACCTATGTAAATGAAAGTGTCCCTTTTAATTCAGTGGGGGGTCAGTTGATTAGACATGTATAAACATATTATGTCAGCCTGTAATTTTTCTATTTACTTTATTGATCATTAACATGATACAAAAATCAGTGCCCCAAATCTAAGTATACAATGGAAGAGTCACAATGGGTAAGATCCATGTTTATGTAACCACAAATGTGTTCCCATATTTATAAATTCAAGGGTGCTTTATGAATAGTTTGTTTTTGCTTCTTTTTAAAATAGTGATTAGCTGCATTGTTCAGGCAAAGGAAGCCACATAACTCTGAGAACACATAGGAAAGAGTTTCAAGGATTAACAAATGTGCCCCATTGTAGTTTTTTTCTTTTGTTGTTTCTCTGATTTCAGTGAAGAGAGTTTTTTCCTACTGATGGTTGATGTGAGTATAAGATCAATAGATATACAAGTTACAGAGTGCTAAACAAGTAAAGTGATGTTGATTTCTTCAGAATTGGGGACCAAAGGAAGGACATCTCTTTATTAATGGAAACAGATACATTAAAGCACTGGATTCTTTCATGCTCATTTGAAAACTTCAGAAGCTTAATTCCAACACTTAGCAAGATAAAAAGCAAAGTTATCTTAATTGTATAGCTTAAAATGAACTCAAGTCTCAATGTTCCTTTACTCTGCAACAGCTGCTGAAATTAACAGATAAGAAATCTGATTGCAGCACTGGAAGCAAATATTAATCCACAGAACACATGCTTCTCAAAACAGACTGTTGCTATCCTCCAAAGCAAGTAATTAATACAGAACTTGACTGCAGATTATAAATTGATCTGGGGGATGAATAAAGATTGCCAGATGATGCCAATCAAGGAAAGAGCCTTGAATGCTTATTGACCTCGACAACAGAAACATTTTTCAGTTTACAAAAAGAAAAAAAACTCTACAAAAACAATTAGAAACTTCAGTTTCAAAAATGCAGAAATCTTAGCTAAATGAGTGGGTCAAAAGAGTTAAAATGACAGCCATATGAAAGTCTCACCCCCTTTTTATTGCATTGCATGTGAGGTATGTCAACAAGAGGCAGGCAGTTGTGACTGCCATTTTTACTTTTTTGACTCCTAAAACTTATCCTTGTTTAACAGACAAGAAAATATAGTAGTAAAAGGCAAAATATACTCTTTCCTGCACAAACTTCAAGTGAATGATTGTGTAGTAGGACAGCTTTCCATAATTGCCTACCATTTAAGTTTTAAACCATAACATCCATCATTCCCCATTCAGTACTGCCTTAAGATAAGAATTATTTATTTATTAAATTTATGTTATGGTTTGAGGGGAATTTAAATAAAAAGCAGACCACACAAAAGAATCACTCAGCTGATACATTGGCTTCCTTGTAGTGCATTGTAAACCAATGCTTAGACTTAGTTACATTTAAAAAAGGTAAGATTTCCCCTGTCCAGTAATTCCCCTGTCCACTAACT
>JANHZU010000973.1:103115-119482 GCA_032468055.1 Acrochordus granulatus
CAGACATTTCATTACCAGACTAGGTAACATCATCAGATTGATTTACAGTAAAGGCCAGAGATATTTCTTTTGGGACTGATGGAAAAGCAGTTGGAAAAAAATCATGAAACTTTGTTTTTGTATAATAATTGCAGCAAGATTTGAAAAGATTTGGCACTTTTCACAGTGGAGTAATGGTTGGTGAAGATGATGGAACCTGCTGAGATGGTTAAATTGACTTCTTTGATCAGAGAAAAGATCTCTGTATATGTTTTTTGCTGGTTGGAAACCCCTTATGGAATTTTTGTGTAAAACAGAAAAAGATGAACGTATGGTTTATGATTTTGATGATTAGGCATGATTGATTACAGAAAGAAGAGAGCCATGTTATAACCATAGAGTAAGAAGATTAATTTGTAATTATACTTATAACCATGATAAGATTGGAAACCACTTCTTATATTTTCTTTCTTTTCTATTCTTTTACTTTTTTTCCTTTCTTGAACTGTTTGCTTTCTCTTTGATTTTTTCCTTCTCTCTTTCTATTAGTTTGTATTAATTTTTATCTGTCTTTTTAAAACTTTAATAAAATTATTCATATAATTAACAAATATAAAAGAAACTACCAACTGAAATATGAAGTTGGTCACTTTGCTTTGCCCATCTCTTTCACTTTGATTAAATGTTTTCTGTGTGCGTACACATAGGCACACAGGAGAATCAAAGCACTCCTGTATGGTTTCACATAGGCTCGTTCCATCCCATAATTAGCTCTGAAGAAATCTACAAGATAAATTTACAATTAGAGAATCCAGAGTGGTACTATAAATGCTGGCCAAGCCTGCATAGGTGTAACAAGCCTTAATAGCTTAGTAAAGCTGGTTTAGAAACAGAAGCCAAGGATGAGTCCTTTAAGATTAGAGAGTCAAGAGGCCAGTTCAATCTACAGCTAAGCTTGTAATGAAAAAGGAAAGCTGCCATGTAAACAAGTCAAGTCTCTTATACTGGTCAATTTGTTAGATTTTAAGAATGGGATCATGAGACAAATCTCCAGCAATCTAAAATACTGTAAATGCAGGACTATTAACAGCTATTTAATTGCTTAAGGCTATATGGGTGCACAAGCATGTGTATGCATCCTGTAGCACTCTGAATATGGCCCTGGATGGGAGCAGCAGTTGTAATTCATCCACCTTTGCTTAAGGAATTACCTGTTGAAAGAACAATTAATGAAAGCACCACACAAAATAGCAGGGCAAATGTACATTATGAATGTTTTTAGCATGAAAAGTAGAAACTTTGCAAGGAAATAATACTGCAACTGGATACTCTTCATTATTACATGCAAGAAACAAAAGCTTTTCTAGACAATTCTGAGAGAAGCATCTCTGCCTGAAGACTTTGGACAGCTCCTTTTTCAAGAATATGGTAAAGATAGACGAAGATAAGACTTTCCAAGACATTTCAGACTTTGGACATCCTTGTTGCTAGCTTCTTTAAGGCAGAATCACCTGATGAGCAGATTAAGAAGAAAGAACTGTAAATGGGCTGCTGTTTTTTCTCCATAGTAATGTGTATGATGAAAATTATTCTAGGACAAATGCAGATCACCTGACAGAAAGTATGACTTCCATGTTCTGTGATTAGAAAAAAATGACTCTGTGATTATGGTCTGGTGGTGGCCTAGTGGTTAATACACTGGGCTTGTTGGCCTGAGTTTGAGACCCAAGTGCCACATAACAGAGTGAGCTCCTGTTATTTGCCCCAGCTCCTGCCAACCTAACAATTCAAAAGCATGAAAAATGCAAGTAGATAAATAGGTGCCACCTCAATGCTGGCCACATGACCATGGAAGTGTCTTTGGACAATGCTGATTATATGACTATGAAACGGAGACGAGCAGAGCCCCTAGTGTCGGATACGACTGAAAGAGGGAACCTTTATTTTTTATCACTTTGTGAAAAGCTGTTTGACCTCACTTTCACATCTTTTTGCTGGCAGAGACTATCAGTGTTTCTGTGTACAAAACAATGGAAATATTTGTGCCATTTTCTATTGACCTAGCAAGGGGTGCTTCTTCAAGAAATCTGAAAATGGTGAGTACGAGCAGAATTAGCTCTTTTTTGCACTGAAGGGAATGAGTGTGATGTGGTCATCTATGAAATATTTTGTGATTCAATTATGGTGGATGCATGATTTTAAATTTCCTAAGCTGGATCCCCATGCTAGTCTGGAGCTGAAATAAAGCAGCGGACTGCTTGCCTGACTGACTGCCTGTGAGTGATTCTACTGCATTGCCTTTTGTTTCATTTTTTCATCTGTAGAGGGAGCCATCAGGCAAGGGAAAATTTTGGGTGAGCATGTGAATTTACTTAATATAGCAGAAGAATCTTTAAGTGATCTTTCTTAATCTGGTATCTTCTAAAGTTATTGAGCTGCAGCTCTCAACTAGCATGGCTAATGAAGAGCAGTCTTCTCCAATGCCCCATCCTCCCCATGTATTTAATTTTATCCCTGCAAGTTGAATGGGAAGTTGAAATACTGTACAGCACATTTACTAGGAAAGCCAATGGTAAGATGTGACTGGAATTGTATCACAGCAGCATCTGGATGACCATAGGTTTCTCAGCCCAGTCTGTCTGAACTCTGAGCCTTCTCTTCCCTGGTGGAGCTCTCTATAACAGGTCCCCATTTCTGGCAATAGTTCAGGTTTCCATAAGTACCCTTTGTCCAACTTGGGTTCTCAGAGTTGTTGGTTATATAAGGATATTTATGGTTATAATCGAATTTCATCAGGCTCTAAGATGAGAAACAATACCAGGTAACTTGTTCTTTATATTGTAAGTTGAAGTGATGTGTATTAAAAAGACATGGAAATGTCTTTAAAATTACTCCACCCTCTCTTATCTCAAAAGCTTCAGCTTCTTGCCTCAAAACAAGAGCCTGGTACAGTTTTTAAAGCCAGTGTGTAAAGAAGGGAAACAAATATCTCTGTTTTTACTTCTGTAAGGCCAGTTCCCAAAACCTTTCTTTCACCTAGCTTTCAAATTCTCTTGAAGTGCTGATTAGCAATAAATCTAGAGGAAAGCTATAAGAAAATCAGCTGCCCAACCATCCAGTGGAATCTCACATTTCTTGGACTCCGATCTAGGGGCCTTAGGATTGCTAGAGCCCAGCCCTTGAACACTAACACTAGCAACTATCTGCTTAACCAGCTGCAGAATAAGCCATAATGGCTCTGCAACCTCAGTCTTCTCAGTTTACTAATCATGATGGGAAGCTGATAATCCATGAAAATGGCTTGCCCTGAAGAACATGGAGATAAGCTACACATCTTGGGTAATACAATAAAAGGAATCCCCTTATATGTGGGACACCATCAGGCAAGGAGAAAGAGACCACTACATCTTTGGGGGCAACTTGCCATGGCATTTTGGCAAGTCAACTCCATGGGCAGAATTGCCCAATATATCTTTCTGCCGACAGCAGGGCAGCCAGTGGTATCCCTCACATCCTAAGTCAGTGCCTCCACCCAGATTGGCTATAATAAAAGTTATTTTGCCATCAGCAGCTGAAAAATCTACAGATATTTTCCTCCCCCCAGCTAGAAAATAAATGAAATTTTAATAATTTGCTGCCCACTCAAAAACAAACAAAACAAAACAAAGAACCAAAACAACTACTTTATTCTTCTTTAACACTGTTTACAAAGGTATCTCAAAAGATCTGCAGTGGAAATACCATCTCAGTTGTCTATTTCCATGATGCTGCTGTCTCTGTGAAAAGCGAAGGGAATATATTTAGAAATAAGAGTAGAGAATGCTTTGTGTCTTCATTCTGGGACACCCTTGGATGTCCTTGGAAGCACGTCCCTTGTTATGAATCTATTTTCTTGTTGCCTTCCATCTGAAAAATTTATTAGGAGGAAGCCATGGTTCCAAACAGTCATGTTAAAATGTTAAAATGTACAATAGAATGGAAGAGGACTTGCTGAAAGATCTTTTGTGCAACTGAAAAAATAAAACTTAAAACCTATTATTAGTAGAGAAGATCAGTCAAGAAAAAGCAGGCTTGTGAAGAAATGTTTGTGATTCTCATGCCATACTGTATATCCAATGCATTCCCAATCTTAGGACTTTTTTCTTATACAGATACTCGTCAACTTACAACCATTTGTTTAATGAAAGTTCAAAGTTATGACAGTGCTGAAAAATGTGACTTACAACCAGTCTTCACACAATTATCACAGAATCTCTGCAGTCACATGATCAAAATTTGGATGTTTGGCAACTAATATGTATTTACAATAGTAGCAGGGTCCTGAGGTCATATGGTCAACATTTGCATCCTTCCCAATCAGTTTCTAACAAACAAAGTTAACGGGAGAAGCTGGATTTGCTTAATAACTACACGATTCACTTAACAACTATGCTGATTTGCTTAACCACTGTGGCAAAAAAGGTCGCAAAATTGGGTGTGACTCACTTAATAACTGTCTCACTTAGCAATCGACGTATTGCTTCAAACTACCTGTATTGCTTCAAAGTGATATTTTATATTTGTCTGTTCCTTTAAAAATATATTTGTGAGTAACATAATGTTGCATGTAAGTGGGACTCTCCATTGCACAGAATCCTCTAAGTTTCTGTTTTGATAGGTAGTGTTACTTACTAATTTGGATCTTCCAAAATTATTCCCTTCTCTGAAAGAAATGAAAACAAAATAAAATCTAGTATCCCATCCCAAATGAGCAATTTTCTTGGAACTGCAGGGTAATCTCAAATTCCAGGCAATCATGTGAAAGGCTTCTTTGGCTCCTGATTTAACTCCCTGCTCAAATCACCTCATTGGCCCTCTTCCTCTGTTTTTCTTGGGTCGTGGCTCAGTTATTGGCTGGGTCTATCAGTCTGCTGTCCTTACACTGAGGGTGATTGTGCTTTGCACAGACACATACAAGTTCATCAGAAATACTGGTTGCTGATCCTGAGGTGGTGACGGTGCTGCTGCCTCCCAGGCTGATTCTGAAACTTGCCTTCAGGCACCCAATTCCTCAGATCCTTAGGATCTTCTCCTTTCTCTTCTGGAATGGCCTAACTCAGCGTTGTAATTTCTGGCTCATGAACTCATCCAAGCTGAATACAGTTAACCCAGTCCTTTGTACTATGATTTGATTCCAGACTACGTGAAGAGGATTGAAAGGAAAGCAGCAATATGCCCAGAAATTAGAAATGACAGCTTGAGAAAGTACTCACTCTCACTGTATTATACTAAGTCATCATTTCTTTTTGCCATGATGAGTTAGTCAAACCATGAATGGGCAGGTTCACTCATTATTGATAGACATAATACAAACAAACCAAACTTTGGTTTAGTATGATGTATGAGCCTAAACACTGTGTGTGTGAAACCAAGCATTTATATTTTTAAGGTGGTGATAGCCAGATTCAAGAAAAATTATTTCCAAACATTTCAGTTTAAGATCTGGTCAACAGGAGATACTAGAGAGTGAATCTCAGACAATTTCTTTACGTGCATTCTCTCATAGGATCATTAACTTACCATTTGTTTAAACTTGACTTTGCTTGAATTAAGTATGTTGACAAAGTGGAAAATGCCAATGGTGAGATTCTATCAGACATTATAGAGCTGATAGACATTTGGATTTGTATGAGGAAGTTTATTTCTCCATTATCCTTCTTTTTGCTAGAGCATCACACTAATACATAACATAATCTGTTAGTTGACAACTTGCTGTGTTATGTGAAACCATTCTTGCTTGTAAATCATGATTTACAATTTGATGCAAAGTGTAAACCTTAGCTTTTATAACTTTATTCCATAAAGCATAGCGAAGCAAACAGTGCCTGGCTTGGTTTCATGGGGGAAGAAGAAGAAGAAGGGATATAGAAAGCTAAGCAGTGAGCAAAAGGTATTATGTAAATACTCTTCATTTGGGTTCTGAATTCCCAAATCAGTCAAAATTTTCAGGGAAGCACCAGATATCTTGCATGCAGAAGATTAGACAATGCTGGGCTTGACAGAAAAATGGACTGACTCAATATAGAACAGTTTCATGTGTTTCAGTGAGTCAATGCTGAATTCTATCGTCTAGATATTTTCAGTTACTGGTGTGTTCAAGAGATATGGAACTCTAAAAATCCAATGTTATAAAACACCCTCTGAGGGAGTCATTTGGAGCCTTTTTGGAAGGAGAGACCATTCCCAATTTATATTTTTCTGATATAGCATTACAAACATAAATGCTGTCGTATGCCATGTCAGTTTGACTGGCTTCACGATTTCAAGGTAATAGAATTATACATATAAAATGATCAGCCAAATCAATCTGCTGCAGGATGAAGGTCTTTTCATTGAAGGTTATGTACTGTCAATATACCATGTTGGTTCAGTATGGGTTGACAGATGTTTTTCAACTTCCCAGTCTAGGGTTGAGAGTGAATAACTGTTCCAGAATCATCCACCTGGCTTTAGTGCCAAAAGGAAGGCGAGAACCTGAGTCTTCCTGCTTCTAGTCCAGCATCTTAACCATTATACCACATTGGCATTGTATTCTCATTGTTTCTTTCTTTTTAAGGAATATTTAAGGCAACTTTTTTTTAAACATATGGGAAAGATTAAAGGAATATTGAAACAAAATTGTATGATAGTCTTTATTTTTTCCTTACGTTTAATATATAGGTTGCATATCTTAATGGGAGATAAAAATGTGCAAAAGATGGCATATTTTATTAATTCCATGACTAAAATATTTTAAAGAAGGTTTTAGAGTTGGCACATAATTCGGTTCATGTTGAAATATGGTCTTGGGTGCAGCAAATATTGAAAATCCATTTTCACAAATACATTGTGAAGGAAAAGGTGGTAGGATTATCAGTGTCTTTTCATTTGAAAGGTTACTTCTTCTGTGTATTTTCATCCAGAAGTCATTTAGCATTTTTTTCAACTGTTTTATTTGACTCTGTCAGAGTATCATCTGCAATTACTAACTTTAGACAATATTCTTCTTAAAGGTCTCTTGAAATGTCAGCAATATGACCTGGAACATTTTTCTTTATGCAAAGCTTATGTCCTGCTAGTATAAAACAATCTTCTCTTTACAGTTTTAGAGAATAAAATAAATGAGATTGAGAATGAAAAATTTCAATGCTGAATGCTCTATTAGGGTGCCAGCAATCATACCTTCTTCTAGAATATTCCATTTCATCCATTTCTTCTCAGGTCTCAGTTTTGATCAATATCAATCATGTCTTTATTGTTCATTGTTAGAAAAATATATTCTTTACAATTGTTGAAAAATTGTTATTGAAGGCACAAGGCTGGAAAAGGCCTGTAAAACAGGATTAAATGCAAAACAGATTATTTTATGGACTGAACTTAACTTTCCAGATTCTTTTTGGTAGCCCTAAAAATTTACAAATATGGCCTCAACTTGGAAAAGACCATCCAGGAATAGAAGGACCTAAAAATAGCCTAAAGAGGATTGACTCTTTAGTCATAAGGTATTAGAGTCATTAGCCTAGTCTCACGATGGGCATAACATTTGGTTGGCAGGAGAATGAGGTCAACATCTCAATGTAAAATGTATTCTGGATTCTCCTAGTGGTTATAGGCCAAGGGAAACAGTAGGTCATAAAACAGGAGAAGACTTCATCAAATGTTAAGCTTGTCTTCAGTTATTTATTTGGGATTAATAGAGTCCTAGAGATTTTTTTTCAAAGAAGGCTTTGGAAACAGAGGCATCAAAAGGAGATGGCAGGTGCCCAGAAAAAAACAGGTATCAAACCTGTTTAAGAATACTTTATCCTGAGCCAGTTGTGTGCAAACTAAGAGAACAGGGAATTTTTCTTTTTCTTTTCTCAAAGATGTTTTGACAAGCTCAGGACTCCTAGATGATCTAGTACATCTAACAACAAAGCATAATTCTTATGTTAAAATTCTAGACAGGACGTTATAAGACAGGATGGACATGGTTATTGATGGCTTTGCTGACATTGGTGTTATCCTTATCATGTACCACTTAAACACGTTATCTTTGATGAACAATTAAAAGATAGAGCTAGTAATGCTGGTATGTATTTATTTCTGTTTTCTTTATTTTTCTTTAGATTAGTAATTGGTTGTACAATTTTACCATATTTAAGTACAGACATATTGATTTTGATTGGACAATTGCTGATAGGAATTAGATCCTACTTTGGAGATTAATCTGATTTGGGTCCTAGATCATCTTAACCTCAGATTTAAGAAAGTAATTGTGGATGTTCTAGAAGTGTCCAAGGTTTGTCTAGTCAGTAGTTTCTTCAGAATAAAGACTAAGCTAAATGAGCCCAGAACCTACAAAATAAAACTGATGGTTAACTCTTAGTTAATCTTATATTAATCTAATCTAGCATTCTCAAGAATAGTGCCTAAATAGAGAGATTTCATATAGATGGATAATAAGTCACCTCACAAGTTAATTGTGCATTGAGTGATGAAGGGCCATGCAGTTAACCATTATTAGTGCACATGAGGATATTGTGAATCAGTAGGGAGGCTGCCATTTTTTACTGACTCTTTTTTGCTGCTGGGAGACAATATAGCCTTGAACTGAAAGCACATGGCATTGCCGTCCATAGTTTGCCTTGCCTCCTTCTTTTTTTTTACTCGACTTGGAAGCATTTATGATAATGTGAAGTCTATATTCATATAAAAGAAAGTAAATAAAGACCCACAAGCTGCATGTGGTCTCTGCTATTAAGATCACCAACCTCTGATCATCATAATTATCATCATCATCATCACCATCATCATCTCTGCTTTATGGAACTACTACATGATAAACCATAGGGTGGTTCATGCTAGAATAAACATCCAATGATCCTTACTTTTTTCCTTTAAAGTGAGTATTTAGTGGGCACCAGTCATTTAGATTACCACAGAAAGTGCAATTTGTCAAAGCCTTTATTTTCTTCCAGTTTCTTCTCCTGTAGTGTCTACCCTTGTACTTTTTAGAAGGATTTCACAGCTGAACAGTTCTTAGTGGCAAACCAGTATGATATTTAGGCCATAAAAAGGGAACATCTGAACAATAAGAGTGACATATCTGTCATTTTTGTTGCAAGATGTCTCACAATTGTTGTCTCCTAAGATAAAAGAGTCAGATCATATTTCTTGAAGAGAAAAAAATGGAATGCTTTATCTGTACCCTCTAAATGTTGTTGTGTTAACATTTTGGTAGCAACTATATCTTCTGCTTGATTGGGTAATATTTCCTCCTGTGAACCATCCTTCCCTTTCTGGAGGCTATGATTTCCATACAGTAAGTTGAAAATAAGTAAGTGGAAAATTGTACCCTTGTGACTCATTTATACTTTACTATAAATCAACAGCAGAACTGCATTTCCCTATATCCCAAGAGTAATTCCTGCAGCCAGTTAAATTTCATTTCATTCTGTCAGCACCATAGTCCCAGAAGAACTCAACTTGCTGCCTACTCTCCAGAGTGTATGTGGTAGTGCTGCTATACATTCTCATTCAACCAGGGGAGGTTAAGAAACCATTCCAAAGAGCAAAGTGAGGAGAGAAAGTGACTGATTCCAAAATGTATGCCTCAATGTCAAGGAAGTTTACTAGACAGGTTTTAAAGTATGCATTTCTGTGGTCCTTCAAAAATATGCTGAGGCTGGAATGTGTAATGGGAGAACTCAGCAGGGAAAGGGGTTTGCATACTTGTCTGAGTTTCTTTTTATTTAACAGAATAGGTTGATTGGTAATGTGAGAAAAAATGATATGCTGGAAGATTGTTTTCCTAGGCAATGGCCACCCAACTATACTATCTTCTTCACAACTGGCTGTATCTTTAAGGTTAGACCTGAGATTTTACTGACTTTTTTCCTCTCAAAAATGAGCCTGTAGGATTCATTCACAACATTGTGGCTGGGTGAGCACAAGACTATACTTGGTGAATTGTTAAAACTGAGTTGGATCTTGGGTCTCTGCTGTTCTTCAGTCCACTTCTCCGTCTTGTCCACAGAATAGTTCAGCTGGATTAAACAAAGGCACAGTTCCACAAAAAAACCCAAATTATAATTTCAGATACAAAAGCTTTATGTTATAATCTAGGCATAATGCTTCAAGGTAATAAATGCTGCTTGGACAGCAAATTGTCTTAGGTACTAGATTGAACCGGCTCAGCCCTGTACTTACAATTTCATAGCTTTGTTAACTAATTGGTTTCTGAGAGAGAACATAGTAATAGCCAGCCTTAAACAGATTGAAGGCCCATCTTCTTTCCTACAGTAGATTATCAGCTACTTATTGGAAGTCCATTAAGGCAATACATCTCCTGCTAGTGCTTGTATCAATGGCAATTATTGTCACATAGACACAAGATAAGGAGGCTTTTATTCAGCTATGACAATCCAGTTTTCCATAGCCCAATATTCATTCCCAACAATGGGAAGCAGAGGTGTGTCAGATACTTGATGAGAAAACCTTTGACCCCACATATATGCCCAAATAACCATGAACCTTAAGCTTTTCTGTCCCATTTTCTTATCCTCTTGATAAGTCTTGCTTAACTTTCTTGTCTATCAAGTGGGTTATCTTTTGGTCACCTTGCTGTTCTTCTGAATAAATATGTGTATATCAAATCACTGTTGGGGTGAGGGTGGCATGGATCTATGTACAGTAATTAGAACTACAAAATTATACCAAAGGGGTGGCTCTGGATGAAAGAGAGGTGGCAAGAGGGAGTTGGGGCAGTGGAAATAAAATTGGGCCAAGGGACTTGTTGCTGACTGGACCCTGCAGTTGCTTAGCTGTTTTGCTTTTTGTGCTCTGGCTTGGGCTCCTGTTCTCTGGAGATGGCACACTGGACTTTCCTTGTATGAAGAGTAGGATGAGGCAGGCTTGTTTATGCAGTATGATCTGTGACCTACTGTACCTTGGACTGTATGTGAGGAGAGTGACTATGTAGGTGAATATGCCTCCAATGGCAGCATAGCAACCCTTAGGCTGTTTAAGGTTTAGGCACAAGGGCAATCAGGAAAGTTGCTGGGATTATAATAAAGGGTGTGATTGAATGGAGTTGGAGAGCTGAGTATGGTTGACTGATACCATAGACTCCACCATAGATTAAGATGTGGAGTAGAGAGCAGGGGAAGGAAAAGAGGGCAGTTGAAGAGGACATGCTGGGGAAGATATGGTAAAAATCTGAGAACAGGATCTACATAGGGACAGTAAGTCTGGTGGTGATTATGTAGCTAAAATTCATTTGTGAAACTCTTAGGACTACTTAGTATATCAAGGTTTTCCAAAATAAGCAAAGAATATTTGTAGCACAATCCTGTGTATGTGTATTCAAACATTCATAGAGTTTAGTAGGTCTTACTATCATGTAATCATATATAACATTGTATCCTTAGTACTTTACTTGCTTATTTAACCACAAGAGCAATCTTGGGCATATATGGTAGCTAATGCAATTATACAAATGATCCTTAAAAGAATTTGGGGACATTGGATGTTTTTAGAAATTGTTGAGGGTCTGGAAAAATTATGTTATTTATTTTATATAATTTGGAACATGGTTGGATTTCAGAGTTTGTCCAAGGAAGGAGATTAAATGTAAAAGAGATTTAGAAAAGCTGGAAAATATAAAGAAGAAGAGAAGCCAACAACTGGGAGGTAGGATTACATGGATTCAGATTCAGAGCAGAAGTACAAAGAGAACTCAAGCAAAACCTTGGGATGCCAATTATGAAGAAGGAAGTGTGCTAAGTTTACACATAATTTAAATTAAATTGTCCAAGTTACTGCCCCTGCAGATGTGTTAGAATCACAATTCTCAGAATATCCAGATAGGCTAGTGGATAACTCATTAAGCTGAATTAGTAATTTTAGTTGTTGGCGGTTCTTTATTTGCTCTTAAACAACTCTGAATATAAGGCTGAAATTAAATCTGATAAAATTATATAGGATTGCCTTGATAATGATATTTTCTAGATAGCATTCATTAGCAATGTCTTCCTTTCAGTAAGTCTATTAACAGGAGTGGCCAAAACATTCTTTTGAGGTAACTAAAGTGATCCTTGTTTGGCAGCTTCCATTGCTAGTGCAAATAAGGTAGCTTCTTTTACACAATGAAAACAAAGAACTAGGTCTGATAATATGTCTCTTAGTAGCCTAGCCTTTCATTCATATCTATTCTTGCTTCAGTAATGTCCTGCAGATTTCTCCTGAATTTTCAGATGCAAGATAATATGCCCACCAGTGGATTTTTAGTGACATTGAAGCATGAGTTAAATATATATGGCAAAAGTTAAAATGTCAGTGCATCCCTAAAAGATAAAGCTTGTAGGAGAAAGAGATGGCTGAAATGAACAGCTGCAGTCATCATCAACCATTTAACTGACTGCTTCACAATTCCAGTGAACATCAAGGCAGATAACTCAGGAGCTGGAACTTATCTTAGCCTCTTCCTCTGCTTATTACTGTCCACAGGGACAGTTTGTTTTTTGGAACTGTGGATTTTCACCTTTTTGTTCTCTTCTGAATGTTTTGGTGCAAAAAGTGAGAATTCCTGCTGGAATATATATAGACTATATATACAAACAGATGTAAACTTTTGTAGCCTAAAGAGCCCATCTCATCAGCAGTACAAAATTTGCTGGTTGCTTAGGGGAAAAAATCATACACTGGGAAGAAGTGAGATCAGAGGGAAATGAGATATTAAGGATGTTTGTGTATGTGTGAATGAAAGCCAGCTTTTAAAGTCTGGTTTCATAAGTTTACAGTAAGTACCTTGTTTTCTTAATTGGAAAAAAAACTTGTTCTGGTAAATGAAGTTCTGTCATCTTGAATCACAAAACAACTGTTCCACTGTGGGGACTCTGAGTCAACACCACTGACCGTTTCCACTAGGAGGATACATCCTTAAACAAAGGCTGCAGGAGTCCTGCCAGGAAAGCTTTAGACAGGAAGACCTAGCATAACTTTTTTCAGGTATGTTGAGACTACCATTCCTGGAATTCCCAGCCAATCTTTTGGGAATTGTAGCCCAAGACCTCAGGAGGCCTTTGAACTGGAGAAGGGTCACCTAGAAATTCTAGGCAAGATCCAATATATTTCTTCCCCTTCAAATAACTAATTTCACATCAACAAAAGCTAATGTTTTAAAAGAAAAAGACCTAGGCTGGCATGAGCTGCATTTTGCATGAAATGTTTACATATAAATCTAGCAATTAAGGGATGTAAAAGTACAGTTGCCATTGCATGACACTTTCATGAATCAACAAAGCAACTGATTAAAAAGCTTGCAGTGCATTTGGACTTAAGTTGATGACATGCTATTGCTTTCAAGAGATGATCCAAAGCTCCCTTGCAGGATGTCTGAAGACCCTATGGGATATTGATCAGCCAGAAGTATTAAAAATGCAAAATATCATTTTTCAGGTTTGATTTCATATAAAACCAAAGCAGCTGCTTTCACAAACAAGAGGGAAATAGCAGCAGACTTTGTAGAAATACTAAAATTCTTATGTGCTTCCCAAATATGGATGTATATATGTACAAAGGAAGGAAAATCCAAATGCTTGATTGATATTGATGGGGCTAAAGAGATGGAATAAGTGTAAAAACTCTTGGGAAGCATTTTATGCAAAATCAAATGCAAGAAAGATGTAGGGAAACAGGCTTTTTCTGCAATTCTATAGGCAGAAATTATTTTTAGAAGTCTTGGTCATATATAAGATGATTATTCTCATTGTTTGTCAAGTTTTAAAAAATAATCAGCAGATGGGAAGCATTTATTTCTAAGTCAGTTTCTAAAATTCCTGGTTGATTGTCTGAGTTTAAGTTCTGGATATAAAGATTCATTGAACAAAGGTACTGGCAAGAAGAGAGAAGTTCATCGATTTAGCAGAAAAATTCAAAGAATATCCCAAACTGTATTTCAAAATGAAGATACTGAAGTTTACATATTAGAGTTGTAAATATTACATACTTGAAAATCTGCTAGCCAGATAAGAGGGAGAGAATGGAAAAAGGTGTTATTCTGGGATTCTGTTATGCCAAAAATTCACTTAGTGTATTTGCATTTCTGACAAAGATTTACAAAATGATGAGGCCAAGTCCTCAATCCATTAAGCACCATCTCCTCATTTAATATATTTATTTGAAAATGTTTTTGGATTTAAGCACCGTATTTCCATGACTTCTCTTTAGTATTAAGTCTTCTAACTTGTATCTAGAAGCCTAATATTTCCTTTCTAAAAGCTGTCTTATTTTGTGGTTTTATGGTGACAGATAGTTTAGGATTTTTTTGTTGGATAATTTAGCATAATCTGAATCCTTGCATGGCTATCAGCATTGGTACCATTTGCCATAACAGCCAATTTTCTGTCAAGAATCATTTAATATAGTGAAATGTTAAAGGAAGTGTTGTTGCTAAAGTTGCCTGGAGGGAGCAGAAAGTCACCTTTTATCTTTTTCTTCTTTTTTCTTATTTTCATTTTTATATCTCTTTGCACTTCTTTTTATTTTTTATTATTTATATTTTTCTTAGTTCGTTTTAGTCTTTTATCTTTGTATCTCTAAACACTAATAACATTAGTACAAAAATAAAAAGAAGAACCATTTCAAATGCATGTTTTTGTTCATGGTTCAAACACCCCATCTTTGGCGCCTTTATGCTCAGTCTCATGACATTTAGAATTTCATACCCCTCCTTTTCCTAATTGTCTTATTATCTCTTTCATGGACTAAAAGTATATGGAATAATCAAAGTGATTCTATGGCTATGCATATGAATAATGTAAACATACATTAACTCAGCTACTGTGTTCATAATATGTACTTTGAATTAAATCAGAGTACACAGAGTTGATTTGTCAACATAAAGTATGGAAGAAACAATGTAAATACAAAACAAATTAAGCCCTTGCTGGTGGTCATGAAAATGTGAAAATGTTTACCTGTGCTACAGTTATAGTATTGGTCTCTTTAACTGTAAGAGTAAAGTATAACTAATCTTACAATTCAAATATCAAGTAATGGTTCCTCCAGAGAATGACCAGAACATTAATTTCATCTGTTTATTCCATTTCCAGAATTAGAAAATGCATCACTGAAAAGATATCCAGAAGATGAGGTCCCACTAGAGGGCACTTGAACTGTTTTCAGCTAGACTCATGGAATCTGCAGAACAGTCAACAAATATTTGTTATTCACATTTGATATTCAGTCATATTTGCAAACAAATAGCCAGTGAAATCAATGTTCAGTAACTGACAGCTGGAACAGTTGGTGGTTGATATACAGTGACATGACTGGCTTGTGAGAAATAACATATTGTCTTGCATTTGATTGTGATAGTGCAATGATAGATTCTATTTAAATGCTCTTGATGGATCATGGTATATAATACTGAACTGTATTTTGCATGTAACAATTTATGTTGGATGTCTAAAAAATCAGTATGGGGCAAAACCTACTCACATTTTACAGTTAAATTTATAAATTCATGCACACATCACCATCTCTACCAGTGAAGCAGCCATAAGGATTAGTGGGACAAGCCTTTGAATGTTGAGAAGATTCAAAGCAATGTGATTTACTATCTTTTATTCCAGTACTAAATTCTGACTTTGCTTTGCATTTCCAATCTCCTTAAAATTGCTATTTAAAATATTTCCTTGATTCATTAGTTCTGACTCATTGCACATCTTTTACATTCTCTAAACACTCAAATCCAGCTATGAAGGACCTTTATCCCAATTTAGAAATGTTCCACGATTTCTGTCAAATCAGCAATTGATAATCATTTGGATTGTTAAGCAAAACTAGGATGAAGTGAGACTATAGTACAATGTTTCTTATCTTTGGCAACTTTAAGACATGTGGACATCAACTTCTAGAATACTTCAGCCAGCCATGCTGCCTGGGGAATTCTGGGAATTAAAGTTTTAAAGTTGCTAAGATTGAGAAACACAGCTATAGTAGATTTTGGGAGGGTAGTGGCAAAGAGTTGGATAAACACATTGTGAATGTTTCCAAAGGAAATGAATTTTTTACTGTGGTCAAAAGCCAGAAACTTAAAATAGCTTACAAATATTAAAATGTACACACATAAGCAATAGATAATAAAGCAAGATAATAACATAAAATCACTAGAACTTTATTTGCTGCCATTCCTTGTGAGAGCTGCATTATCCATGTTGCTCATTTCTGTTGTTCCATACTACCTGCAGTATTTGCAAATTATTACCTTTCAGTATTCTGGAGAAGACTCTTGAGGGTCCCTTGGATGGCAGGGAGATCAAACCAGTCAATCCTACAGCAAATCAAACCTGATTGCTCTTTGGAGGGACAGATATTGAAGCTGA
>JANHZU010000973.1:139912-150126 GCA_032468055.1 Acrochordus granulatus
ATTATGATTTCCTAAAATATCATAAAACAAGAAACTAATTAATTTCCAAATGAAGGCTGTTATATCGGTTAGAGCATTAATAGACAAACACTCTTCCTTAGTTCATAAAGATGGAGAACAACCAGCAGCTTTATATAGGTTCACTATATTGGCACATTGATTCTTGTTGGAAAAGTAGCTTTATATATATTCCATTAGATATTTTAGCTCTATATGTTACTATGTATGTTACACAAATTGTATACATACAAATATATAAAATGTATAAACAAAAATTATCATAAAAATATGGATGTATTCAAATGATAGTATTCAACTCTTGAAATACTAGGCTTATACATATTAGACAAAATTGTATTTGAATTGTTGGATGGACAAGGAATTCCAGTCCCATTCCCTTCATTTTATCAATTTTATTTAATTTTAGGGTCAATGTTAATATTAATCCTAAATATTATTAAATTAATAATAATATAATATAACATAACCTAATATTTATTATAATATATTATAAATTATATTGTATTATATTAAATACTATAAATATTATATTGGGAATATTAATATTAATCCTTTAAGACCAAAAGGGCCTGTAACTGTTTTATTGTGCCCCTTCCTCTTTGCCATGAGGGCTCCTGGATGGGAGCTGACTGCAATGAAGAGCAATAGGGGATGGTTTTAAGTCTATTTTATATCTATGGACTCCCTTCTTTCTCCTATTCTTATTTTTTTAATTGGTTTTGAGAAAGGCTTCATGATGAAGCTGAAAGCTAACCTTACCATCAAAAATTTAAAGTCCAGTTGAGAAGATTTACAAGCCTCCAGATTTGTTAATATTTATTGTTTTAATATTATATTTTGTTATGTCTTTATGATTGTAAATTGTCACCACTAGATGAGACGAGTGGAATAAAAGTTTATTAAATAAATAGAAATAAAGATTAAACTCTATATACTTGCAAAACTTCATGAAAGTTTAATATATATTGTCATATTTTTATACAGTAATATATCCAAAGTCATTTACTGAGTAGTTGCCTCAAAACAGTCAGGAATTTTCATACTGAATTTTATTCAAAAGGGATATGAAAACTGGAGTCATATCTTTATGTAATGTCCTGTTATCCACATTATCTTTCTTTCTTTCTTTCTTTCTTTCTTTCTTTCTTTCTTTCTTTCTTTCTTTCTGTCTGTCTGTCTGTCTATCATCTATCATTTATCCATCCATCCATCATTCCATCCATCCATCCATCCATTTATCTATTCACTCATCTCTCTCTCATACACATGTAACTAAGGTTTCTATAATGCATCCATAAATATTTAAGTGTTCATCACGAAATAATATGCCTTTTATTTGTATTATATATTTAATAGCAGCCAACAGTTTATTTCTGACATTGTAAGTATGATCTTTTCACTGAAATAAAAAATGCATTTTAACTGCTTCTGTTAAAAACTTTGTGTATTGATTTAATAGCCATTGTTATAATATTATACTCCATGCATTTATATGCCAAGCCCTCAAAGCAGATGTATTATTTGCATCAATTTGGAAAGCTTTCATCTGAACAGAATATTTATTGAAACAAGGAATTTAGTTTTCTTGGATAAGAAAGAGGGAATTAAATTTCTATTTTTAATTCTCAGAAAACTACAGTATCTATGTGATACTTTGGAAAGAAAAAAACTTTTGCCATGATCTTATAATAGTATGTAAAGTTTTAATTGTCACCATGAAGTCATTGAGCTATCTGGATGTAATTACATTAGCATAATCACAAATTCTTCTGAGCATGATGTTGTAAATTACAGCTACTTATGTCAATTCATTTGGTTTCAGGTGCCCGGAGATCTGAGTAATGTGCATGATAGACAAAACTTGTCCTCAAAGACAAACAAACAACCATTGAAATGATCACGAATGAAGCTGATCTTAGTTATGGAAGTATCTAAAGTGTTACTATATAATTATACTACAAAATATAGATGTCTAAAGTATCAAAAAGCATATGTTTTGAAGCATATGTTGACTTTTGAAGCATATGTTGACTCTGTTGGAGCAGAATGAACAGGATTTCTTTGCATATGTCATAACTATAGATTAAAACAGGGTCTACATGTATAATCTGGAGACTAAAGAGATGAGCAAGGAATTTCAAAAAGGCAAAAGTGCAGAAATCTGCAGGAAAGATCATGTGTCTGTTTTTTGGGACTGGCATGGTGTAATTCTAACTAATTATCTTTCAAAGGGTAAGGCCATCACCAGAACCTACTCTACAACCTTCTGCAGAAACTGTGACATTTAGTGAAAGAAGAACATTGTGTTATGATCAGCAAAGGCATCCATCTCCTAGTTGACAATGTACCCACTCATTCTTCCCAGGTATCTGCTGTGGAAGCCAACAGGTGTAGCTATGAAATTTTGCCCCATCCCCCAATCACCTGATCTCCCACCCAGCAACTTCTTTCTCTTGCCTGAAATGAAGCACTGTGAAATCAGCAATTTAACAACACAGATGATGTCATTCTGGAAGTGGAACAGTAGTTCTTGAGACAATCACTTCTATAAATAGACTTAAGTTCAAGAGATCAAATTTAATTTTGCATCTCATTCTGTTCGTTGTGATAATTAAAACTTTACAATACCTTCTCATATTTCAAATTGGTTCATATGCCATGAATAATTGAAACATAGCTAAATTTCAGAAAAAAATTAGATTGTTCTTCAGAGATATAAATGTCTATGATTGAGATATTGGAACATTCAGTTTTGCTTTCTCAAAAATAGATGTAGTCTGGAGGTGGGGATAAAAACTGTCTGCTAGGCAGCACATAACTAGCATATTTTATAATGCAAATATAATACAAAATGACTTAGCATATCTTTAATAAATGTTCCTTTAAAATATAGATAGATAGATAGATAGATAGATAGATAGATAGATAGATAGATAGATAGATAGATAGATAGATAGATCTCCTCCATTATAAGTGTCATTTTTTGTTATAGTATCCATAAATAGTTTTTCTAGAATGTGATATTTCCAAAAAATTTCAAACCTTGTTAGTTTGTTGTGGTAAAAGCAGATAAGAGTTTGTGGCTTCATAAAGATTACCATCTTTATTATGATTTTGTGCTGTCATACAAAAGACTAGAAATTTTACCCAGACTTGAACACAGAAAAAAAATTCAAATACACAACTTTTATTGGAAAACTTCTTGAACATTCTATTAATTCATATAATCATATAAATATTTAATTTAATCAGTAGAAATGACAAAAACCATTTTTTTACATAATTGTTTTGTTAGAACCCAAGGGAAATAAGCAAGATTTATTCCTATTAATTTTATGACCAGAATACTTTCCAAAGTATTCCATTACCCTTAAAATTAGGCAAAGTAATAGAATACTGATCCAAAAATTGAAAACTATCATCATATGATAAAAATAATTTATGACACCTTGCCAAAATAATACCTTAAAGTTTACCTTACAATGATGGCCAAAGTTCAAGAATAAATTAAATAGCGTGGCTAAAAATACCCGCCCTGCTGAATGCCACACTATAACTCAAAGAATCTGAACTGCCATGTTGTAACTTAAAAGAATCTGAAATCATTTGATTTGTTATAAATTTGTTTCTGGATTAAGAATAATAAATGTCAATCTACAGAATTCATTCTTTCATTAGCTATATTCATAAATAAAGTAATAACTATAAACTATCTGATGCCTGACTGGGAATGTTTTTTTATATAGGATAAGAACTTCTGCAATCATCTCCTCATTAGGATCTTAGTATCCATATTAATTGATGACATAGGCCTATGCATAGCCTAAATTTATGATTTTTGTTGCCTCATAAAATGAAAGTAATAATTTACCAGTCTTAAAAGAGTCATCACCCTACTTCCAAAATATAAGATTCAACAAACCTGCAAATGGCTTATGCCATGCCATTGAAAAGCAATTTAGGCCAGTAGTATTACCATTTTGCAACAATTGTATAAAATCTTACTGTTCTGGAGGTACAAAAACACCTTTAAAAACCAGAGAAATCATAGAAATTCAAAGGACCGACTGGAATCCTGAATAGAAACATTCCATAGTAAAATATATTTTTGTTGTATTTGTGAATATATAAAAATCTCAACTCATGCTTAATTTACTAGAATGTTGTAGCTGAGGTTATTAATGCTTCACTTCCATCTAGAATTCACAAAAAACTACTTCTGTAAACTTCAAATTTACATATTAGTTATATGCATTGATTGTTCCTGTTCTTTGAAATTAAGCTGGGATTAAGAAACTACATTTGAGAAGGCCTTACATCTTCTCCAAATCCTTTGGAACCTGTCCAGATGATCAGTTTCAATCTTGATAAGGTACAAGTAGTCCTTCTTTAGCCACAGTCTCATGTAGTAACCATTCACCAGTTATGCTGGTGATGAAAATTTAACTCTATGACCAGTCCTCAAATTTACAATCTTTATAGGTCTGCAAAGCAAAGGAAAGCTGAATTATGTTCATAAGCACACTTGTGGTTTCATTTAGCAACTGCTTCACTTAATGACTGAATTGACTGTCCCAATTGTGGTTGCTAAATGAGAAGTACCTGTATTGCCTGTTGTGTTCCTGTGCTATGCTGTTTATAACTTTAAAAGTAATAACCAGTAATGTATAACCTTGAAAACACTTCCAGCTCTGTAATTCTATGACTCTATATCCCTTTGAATTCGAGATACTGATATTTTATAAATGCACCTTGACTATAGATAACAAATGGAAAATATTTTGCAGATTAAAATGTGGCAGAAGCATTTAATTATATTATGGCAAAAATATGACAAATTTCAGCTTCTTTCCTTAGAGTATTTCTTAAGAATAGAAATGTAGTAAAATTATTATTAATATCAGCAAGAATATGCTACCTGGTCACTATTTCTTTCTATCATGTGTGGGTGGATGTCAGTAACAGCTGCTGTTTTCTCTCTTTGTTCCACAAACATGTTTAATATGTGTACCCACTGAATCTTCAGCTAGCACTGTCAGCTCCTCAGGATGCAGCTTCCTCTTGGTCCAGCCATGAAGTTTTAGGAAATACTTACATATTGCTGCTAGTGGTGTTACTACCACCACTACATTTACTGTCTCTCAAACTCCAACCCTGTGTCATGTCATGAGAAGCAATAACAGGACAAAGTAAGGGACTGCTAGGACAGGGAGAAGTATGGCATGGCCTTGTGCCACAGGACTGTTATGGCATCCATGAAGGCCATCCTGGGTCACCCTGAAACAGCTCTGGTGAAGTTGTGACAAGGCCAGCAAACCAGCAATAGATATCATATTGCTATAGAATGTACAATGAAATACAAACAGCCTGATTTGACAAGAAATGACCACAGCAATGTTAAAGGACTAAGAGACAGAACAGTGAAAATAGGAACATTGAACACAACCAATTTGGGAAATAAAACAAAAGAAACTTTAGAAATAATGGAAAGAAGAAGGATCAAGATAATGGGACTAGCCGATATAAGACACAAAGGCCATAGTAGTCAGAAAGTTCACAAAGGATACTTGTTTATTTATTCAGGAAGGGAGACAACAAATAATGGAGTGGGTTTATTGATATATCCAGACATAGCAAATGAATACTAAACATCAACAATGATTCAGATGGACTAATAATAATGAAAATCAAAAGAAGAGAACAGATTGAAGCATATGTACAATTGTATACCCCATGCAATGATAATTAGAATGAAGAATAAAAGGATCTCAGGAGATAGTGAAAGCTAGCAGTACAATGTATGTTATGGGAGATTTCAACAGTAGAGTGGGTTCCAACAGAAGAGAGTACGAACAGTTTATTGGCCTATATACTGCTAATAACAATGAAAGAAATGAGAATGGGCAAAGGATACTGGATTTATGCAGCCAAAATCATCTTTTTATCACCAACACATTTTTGAATGCCAAGATTCACAACATTAGACATAGTTTAAATGGAATGACATCACCACTAAAAGTCAGACTGATTACATACTAATAAGAGTAAAAAGAAGATTCAGAATACTTGATACAAAAGCAATCCTCAATGGCCTGCCTATGTGACACCAATCAAGATTGTGGAGCTAACAGTAAGAAATGACAAATCTAATATTAACAGGAAAAGACCAAATAAAAACTATAATTAATTAAGATAGCAAAACTTAAATAAGGAGTAATAGCAGAACAATTACAAAAAAAGGTAGAGATAGCATTTAATCAACTGCCACCAGAGGTGGGAAATGTGGAGAATGAATGGAAGAAAGATAAAACTACCTTGCTTAGCATTGCAGAAGATTTATGAGGAAAAAGAAAAAGTGGAATAAGATCAAATAAGATCAAACACACTGCCTGGTGGTGTGATGAGGTTAATAAAACAGTAAAGTTGAAAAAAGAGTCATACAAATATTGAATAAAATCAAGAAAAGAAGGTTATAAACTACAGATTACAATGCAGAGATATCAACAGAATAATCAAGAAAGCAAAACAAGAATCCTGGGATTGCTTCAGAAAACTATTAGCAGATAATGAGAGAACAGCCTGCAGAACATTTTTTCAAAGTAGTCAAAAATATACAGAAAAGAGAAGAGAATTATAATTCCACAGACATCATTAATTACAAGAACAGAAATCTGCTAATAGAATAATCAGAAGTAAAAGAAAGATGGAGAGAGCATTTCAAAGAACTTCTCAACCCTTAGGAAAGTATCACAAAGAAACAATGCAAGACCACAAAACAATAGCTCTTGACCTGAAATATTGATTGAAGAAGTAGCAAGAGTTGTTAAAGTCACCTTAATGCAAACCACCAGGAATAGATAGGCTACCAACAGAAATAATCCAAGCAGCAGGGGAAGGAGCATCAGAGGTCCACATAGCAGAATGGACACAACTAACTGCACCTGCTGATTGGCTCAAGCTATAATAATACCACTTTGGAAAAACAAAGGAGCAAACAAGAATGCACACAATATCAAGGCATCTCACTCTTGAGCCATGTAGAGAAAAAATACACAAAGATAGAAGAAATGAGATGAAGACCAATAATAAAAATACAACTAGCAGAAGAACAGATGGATTTAGAAGAAATAGAAGCTGCACAGCTGCAATTTTTATGCTTAAACAACTAATAAAAAAGAATATGGAATACAATAAGAACCTCTTTGTTTTATTTGTGGACCAAGAGAAAGCATTTGATAAAGTTGATAGGAAATTGCTGTGCAAACAATGACCCAATGTGGAGTAAGTGAATATTTTATTAGACTATGCAAAAACTTATATAGTGATTGCAGAAATCAAGGAATATCAAAACACTTCTCAGTAACATCCAGAGTAAAACAGGGATGAGTACTATCACCACAATTATGTATCACTTACATGGATAACATAAGCAAAGAAGCGAAGCCCAAGAATGAAAATAATATCAATTATACATTTTAGACAATCAGGCATTGATAGCAAGTACAGTTACAGAACTTCAAAAATATATTATGTCTATGAACCAACAATACAAGATGAATAATATGAGAAGCAGTAAAGAGAAGATAGAAGGAATGACAATCAGAAGAAAAAAGCATATCTTAAAAATAACAAGAGAAGAAACAAGTATAAAACAAGTACAGTGGTGCCTCACAAGACTAATCCATTACAGGACTAATCCATTCCAAGACTAATCCATTCCGGAAGAATGCTCTTAGTTCAAAATGCTCATAAAACAAAATGAGGTTTCCTATTGAAAACAATAGAAAATTGGACGATCCATTCCACACCCCCAAAAATAATCACCAAAAAATAATTTTCAACAGAATTTGATGTAGAAATTATTGTCTCTAACATTTGAAACAAGTAACCATGATTAACACATGATATAAAGCAGAAATAGAGCAAACTAACCAACACTTATGGATCTGCTTTGAGGCAGCTTCTGGCCTTGGCTGCTGCTTGCTGGCTTGGAAGATCCACTGCCGTTACTTTAAAAGGGCCTTTTTTCTCTCAGCTTTTCTGGGCATCATGAGCAGTTTGGAAGTGTTTCTGGCCTCCGTACTATGAGAGGAGAAGCAACAGGGGGATTTCTGCTTTAGTTGGGGCAAGGACAAGGTCAATTCCTGCTTTATGTGTGTCTGCGCACACTTGCACACTTCTGCACTTTGAGAATATCCCGGCGTGAAGAAAGGAGAGGAGGGGAGGGGAAGGAACTTCCTGGAGGTTGAATCAGGAGTCTGAAGTCTCTGGAGTTCTCTCCCTTGAATGCCTTTCACTTAATTTACATTGTTTATGCAGCGAAAGAGGAGAGCTCCATTGTGAGATTTCCCATGTGAGCTTATAGCATGGTGCTCGTTGCAATCAGGAACGTCGACCTGCCACCATACAGCAACGTAGGCAGAACGCATGCGCACCGCCGCCCATTTGGGAATGGAGTAAACTGCTGAAATGGAGTAAATCCTGCTTGCTCTCGCGCAGGATTGCTGTCTGCAACAATGGAGTAAAGCACGAGGTAGAGTCGGCAGAATGCACGTGTGTGCTTGCTGCATCAGCAGAACTCTTGCGCATTGTTGCTGTCTGCAACAATGGAATAAAGCACGAGGTAGAGTTGGCAGAACGCACACGCGCACTTGCTGCATTGGCAGAACTCTCACGTGGAGTTGCTGCCTGAATGGGAAATACAGAGTGTGCTTACTGATAACGCGCAAGGTATGGCATGAAGTTTTCTCATCTCGTGAGTCACGGCTCGTCTAGCGGAATAAGTTTGATTAAATTTTTTTGCTCGTCCTGCAAGTTTCTCATCTTGTAAGTTACTCGTCTTGTGAGGCACCACTGTACCAAAGTTGAAATACCGAGGAACAACATTCACTGTACATGGAAAAATGGACAAAGAGATCAACATACGATGCAATAAGGTGAACCAAGTATTGGGACAGCTAGCCCCACTCTTACAACATAAGGAAGTACTGATCAATACCAAGCATATTCATCCTCATCCTATGTTACTGATTCCAAACATGGACACTCACAACAAAACATAAAAGAAAGAGTCATCGTGGAAATGAGATGTTTGAGGAAAGTTGCTGGAATTACCAGAAAGGATAAAATAAGGAATGAGATCATAAGGGAAAGAATTGGAATAGAACCAATCTTAAACTACATACAAAGACAGCAAATAAAATAAAAAGACAGCTTACCTGGAGAGAATGTCTTGGGATTCCATACCATACAAGGCATATATAAAAAGAGAAGGTCAAAGAGCACGGGGCAGACCCAGAAGGAGAGACAACATAAAAGACACACTACAACAGCATCAAATAATGCTGGTTGAGGCTGCCAGAAGTGCAAGAACCAGAACTTCGTATCTCCCTCGACACCCAAAGTGGTAACAGAGGAAGTAAAGAAGAAGAATTAAATGCATATATTTGATAAACTCAAGATTATACTGATCCCTGTGAGTATTTCTTATCCTTAGGCTACACTGAGGATAACAGGCTCTGTAGTAATGGCGTGCTGCACAAAAGCAGCTATAAGATTTATTTGCCTGAAAGTCCTCCATTTCAACATAGCAATATTTGGATGAAACAAATAAAGTAAGCTATTAATTAATTTAATAAAATTAATAAAAGCAATGAGAATTATTTCTGCATAAAATCAGATATTGGTCAAAGTAAATGATTAGTAAGGTGGATGGCTTCAAGAAATTTCCAATGTGTTTATTGGACAAAAACACTACCTTGTTTAGCAAGTATACTTAGCATTCTCCCAGATTGGCAGGAACTTCACCTTTCTACCACTTCCTGAAATTCTGATCAAATGCAGATTTGTTTTCGTCACCATCTGAGCAGCAGAGTTCCCTATGCAGTTCGGGGCACATGAAGAGAAATTGCCATATAAAGGATGCTCTCATACATTCACCTTCATTATTAAAGACATATGGTAAGATTCAGTGAAATTGTCCTGCTTTTCCATCTGGCACAACTTTTATTATTAGCAATCTTTTTTGGATTAAAAAAAGTTTCCACTTTGGGAACTCCTTAGCCACTGAGGTTTCCTGATGATTTATTTCAGTTGTTTCACTGACCTAGTTACTCATACTATGTAATTCAGATGATGAATACGGAGACTGCATTTTGCTCCCCATAGTACAGTTAAAGGTTGTATCAATTAAG
>JANHZU010000975.1:0-10243 GCA_032468055.1 Acrochordus granulatus
GATGTGAGAGGCTCCTCTTCTGGTGTCCTATCTTTTAGCCTTTTGTTGTTGTCCATGGGGTCTTCTTGGCAGGGATATTGGAATGGGTTGCCATTTCCTTCTCCAGTGGAATCCTGTAGCTCATTTTCCACTAGATATCCAGGATCCCCAATAACATCTAGCGTGGTCCTTGTTAACCCAGGCGACGACCGAGCCGGTATGGATTTGTGTAATTTACTTCTCATATTTTTATAGGTGTTTCTTAGTATATTTTTAAAAAAGCAGTAGGAAAGAAAACAGTGAAAATTTCAGTGGCACTTCTCTAAAATGTTCCTCCCCTCACTATGGAGTCCAGTAGGGTGGGCTGGAGGAGGCAGCTAAAGGCCCATCAGAGGGAATTTCCTGCAGATCCATAGGGAAGAAAGGTAACAAGCTCCCTGAGGGTAGACTGGATGTCCTCTAATGGACCTTCTCCTATGTTGATTAGATGAGACTTCCAGGAAACTCCTCTGGACTTTCTCCAAGTCTGAAAATGTCCTTCTCAAAGAGTGCCTGCTGACTCTCCCAGGCAGAAAGTTCCCCCTTACCCTATTGTGCTGCACCTCTGGCTCCCAAACTGGCCAGGTGTGCTGGAAGCATCAGGCTGTGAGCAAAGGCAAGGGAGGGAGGATGGGGCTTCCTGCCAAGTGCTGAGAGTCACTGGAGTATCACTAATTCTTCCCATGTAAGCAGAGGCCATAGATCAAGAGATGACAACATGAAAGACTTGGAGAGGAAAAGCTGGTTGCTGGGGAAGGCACGGGGTTGCTTCTGGCAGAGGTAGATGCTGCAGCTCAGGAGGATGGCAGGTGGAGTCCAGACAGGACCCTTGCAGCATTCCTAGACATCCTTTGCAGTGTGGGATACACTGCAAAGTGTACACAGCCTCTTTTGGCTGGTTGAGCTCCCTTTAGGCAACAACCACTGAAGAAGGAGCACTCTAATGGGCATTTCCTGCTGCAGCCTGAGGCTCAGCTTGGCTTTGGAGCCAACCATGTCTGGGCAATCTCATGGGTATCCTTCACCGCAGCATTCACCCAGCTGCCTTTCAAGCTAAGAAAGGAGAAGCAGCGGCAGCTATGGGGCATGAGGGTCCTTGCCAGATTCTCAGGACATGCTAGCAGGTGCCTGGCACGTCACCCTTTCTGAAACTGCAAGATTGCAGCAGTGGCAGCACATTTTGCATAAAGTTCAATTAAATATTTGCTTTATAACTGCACAACAAATTATTCATAAAGGCAGCAGGATCTAAGCACACATCTACTCTCCTCAGAGTCAGGAATAGCTTGGTGCTCCAAGGGAATATAGGGGCATAGAGGAGTCCTTCATGCAGGGTTCCAAGGGATCTGCTGTGGCTGGGCGTGGTCAGTCTTGGAATGGTGCAAGAGCAAAGCCCACTAGGAATAAGAGAACCAGCACCTCTCTGCCTGGGTTTTCAAGTGCTGCAGCTGTTCTTTGCATTGAGGAGGATTACAGAGCTTTTGCTGCCACCTCTCCCCCTCCCCCTCCCATTGCACAGAGTACTTTATGGCATAAGTAAACATCCTGACCACTACCCCAGGGACCACTCAATCAAATCTCAGAGCAAGAGTCCCTCAAAATGCATTGCTGGCTTTGCACCCTTAGTCACTCCTGGCAAACCAGCCAGTATTCCTGCTCTGCAACGGTTAGGGTTAGAGTTGCACTGCAGCTTGCCTCTGCCCATGGCCTGCCTTTACTGCCTGTCCTATCCTCTCTCCCCTCTTGCGGTCAGCAGTCCTTCTCCATCCAGGTCTCTTGACTTCCTTGTCTCCTGAGGCCACAACCACTGCAGGAGGCCAGACTAGGGACAAAGGCAGCAGAGGAGTTAAGGAGCAATAAGGATCCCCTCCAGATCCCAGGGTCCCCTGTCCTGGTCATCAGCCCAGCCGGCATTGGAATTTCTGTCTGACCTGAGAAAAGTTGGAGAAGAATTCTGGCTCTCAGCCTGGGATGGCGAAGGGCTAAAGAAAGGTGGGGAGAGGACAAGGAAGAATCCAGCAACAGTCCCCCAAGGAAGTGGCCTGTGTGGGGGGAATGGGGGAGATAGCCAAAAATAAATGGAACCATCAATAGAGGGAGAAAGGCAAGCACAGACCCCTGGGAGGGGGATAGGAACCTCAGGAATCAGAGAGGGACAGGAGGCCAGCCTGGCTAAGGGTCCCAGCCAGGCAGGGGAGGGCACATCTGTAGGAGTCAGCCAAAAAGGATCCCCCTTCCCAGCCTGACTCAGAGGACTGCTTTTCCAGGGGAATCCTTCTGCCTGGCGGGTCACCCCTGGAGATGGCTTCTGGATGGGATCAAGCCTCAGTTTGTTTCTCCCCATCATGTCAGGGGCCATCTGGATAACCTCTTTTAACCCTCACAGGAAGTTCAGAAAACCACTTGATCCACAGGACGAAGGCTTGAAAAAAGCAGCAAGGGCCACTTTTCTGGCCCCAAGGAGGCCAGAAGCAGTGGGACCCAGGAGTTCCCCCACCAACCCCAGGCCTGAATCCAGGCAGAAGAGGACTTTGGGTTCCTAATTAGAGCCCCCAGCCCCAACACACACTCACACAGATACCCCTCCCTGGTGCAGAGCAGGGAAGGCTTCTGCCAACCACAAGTACCACATTGATGCTTTGGATTTTGGGGCAGGAAGCATCCTCCCACCCGCCTGCAGTTTTTGGGTTGGAGCTCATCTGTGGGAAGTTGAGGAAGGGTCTGGTTTCCATGGGCAGCGCCAAGAAGATAACCCAGAACACAGCTCCTCACAAGAGCCTTCCCAGTGCATTTCTGCACCATCTCCCAGCCCAGCCCGCAGAGCCCCTACCCGGCCGCGGGGCCTCTTTCCTTTGCCCGGACTTCCCTCCGGGGACAGCGAAGGGCTTCCACGCTCTGTCCCAGCCAAGGGCCCTCTCCGTAGAGGAGATCCCCTTCCGTCCTCGTGGCCTAGAGGGCGTACACCGCCCTCCCCGTGGTCTCCCCTTGCTCCCCGCCGCCCCCGGGACAGCCGTCGACATCTCCTCCTAGGCTTTGCCCGGCGCCCCACGTAACGGGGGCGGACAAGACGCCCGGAGTCGTCGGGGGCGCGGAAGAGGCAGCTCGCGCAGAAGCCGGCGAGGTTTCTGGCTGGGCGCGACCCGAACGCCGAGCAGCCCCTGGCCCATGAAGACCCTCCTCGCGTGGCCCGCAGGGGGCGCTGCGACACTGGAAGTGAGTTGACCTCTCGCCAGATTCCCGACATCGCGCTACCCTTGCCGGGAGTCGAGCGATCCGGCCCGCTCACACGTTACGCAGATTAACTCCGCCGCCCAGCCCAGTGCGCCTGGCTGCCGACACCGCCCGGCTCCACACTGCCAAAGGCGCGCTCTCACGACACGTGCCCCGCCCGAGGAGACCCCGGCTCGGGCTGCTCGCCCCGTCCTTGCGGAGAGCTACTGGTGAGCACCCGCCCCTCCCGGTGTCCCGAGCACAGAGGCCGTCTGGAGGCGCGGCCCCTCCGGCTGAAAAGCGGCGTCCGCTCGCTCTGCTTCGCCTCTGCCGCTGCTGCTGCGCTGCCGCCAGACGGGCAGACCCGAAGGCAGCTTCTGCGGGCACCGCCGGCGCGGCCACCGCCCGAGGGAGACAAAGCACCGCGACTGGAACGACGCGGCGGCTGCCAGAGGGGGGTCGCGAGCGCCGGGAGCCCGGGGGGGGCGGCCCTCAAGTGGCAGCGGGGAGAGTCCGGCTGGGCTCATTCATGTGAACGGGCGAGGAGGACACTGGCCGCGCCGGCCCATCCCCGGGGCTGACGGCCGGGGCTGCTGAGTGCGTACGCTGCCCCCGAGACTGTTCCGTCGTCGCCGCTGGGGCCGTGGGCGAGGCTGGGTTCCACCGGCTGGTTCCCCGCCTCGGCCAGCTATCCAGCGCGCTCCAGCCACTGCTCTCCTCCCGCCGGGTAGTCAGCGCGTGCTCGGCCCCCGCGTCCTCCGCCACCGGTCGGAAGCTCAGAACCGCCGCCAAGAGATGCGCCTGGGGCAGTCGGAGCCCCGCCGTCTACCGCCCTCCCGCCCTGGTGTCAGGTAAGGGGCTCCGCGTCGCGCCAGACGGAGAGCAGCGCCGAGCAGCTCAACTTCGCAAACTTTGTGTCGGCTTCCTCGCCGGGGCCGCCGCGGGCCGGTTGCTGGTCGGGGCACATTGGCTCGCCCGCTGCGCTGCGTGCACTGGGAAGGGTGGGCGGCGTCTCACCTGCCCGGGCGAAGGCTGCCCAGCCCCTGCTAAACTCATGGGCGTGGCCTCTGGCCCGTGGAGGCCGGAGCCTACCTCGCCGGGCCCTCATGGATCAGCCGGACGGTTGCTTCGGCTTCGGCACTCGGGGCCAGCCCAGGCGGGTCCGTCCCTTGCTGGCGATGCTTGGCTCGGGCCGGTCCCCGCGCTTGAACCCCGGTTCAGAAGCGCTGGGGGAGCTCCCAGGGCTGTGGGCCAGGAAGCTGTGTCACGCATCTGGTTTTAAGGGAGATCATCTCTGGATCTTTGATCAAGGAGCAGCTCTTTTGAGCCTCCTTGCAGGAACATGAGCCTCCCCATACCCAAGGCCAGTTTGGCAGGAAGGAGGAGCTATTTCAGCTGGGTGTCCAAGTGGCATCTCAGCCAAGGTCCAAGACGAGGGCAGTTGTGGGGGCACTCCACCCTCAAAGTTTCCCTTGTCCCTTCCTGGCTGCCAGGCTGCCCTTCAACAGGCTCAACCTGTGGAGTCCAGCAGTAAGACCATTACCCCACTCCACTTTACAGGGCATCCTCCCCGTTTGCTTCTTTCTCTGCTGCCAGGGCCTTTCTGGAGCATGAGAGCTGCACCTCTGTTGCCCTTGGCTGGAGATTCCAACACCTAGGAAAGGGACTTGAGGAAGTGGGGGGTACACATGTATGCAACAATGCAGTGCCCTCCCAGTAGCCACCTGAGAGCAGGTCTGCATGGCTCAAAGAAAGGTAGCCAAGGCAGGGCAGGCTTCCTGGCTGAAGCACTCAGCTTACCTGCCTGCTTTGGCTAAGATCTGGCACCTCTCTAAATCTTTTCTGTTCCAGGTGAAGATGGATGGGTCTCTGTGTATATGAACCCCACTGTTCATTCTGCTGCCTGTAGTTGCCTAAAAACACCACTTTGGGTTACTGTGGCATCATTTTTCTTTGTGGGTATCAATGGCAGAGCACAGCTTTGGCATGCAAGGTATTAAGGGGGCTTTTCATCTGTCAAATTCAAAGTCCCCAAAGGTAGAAAGAGCCCCCTTGGGTTCCTGAGGCTTGACCCAGGCTGCTCCAGATGGGTTCCTGCAGACTTGTGGGTACATTTCCCGGCTTGCACTATAGGGTTGGCACTGGCCCCAGGGATGATGACTAAAAGACATCAAGAGTTCCCTTTGCCACCTTTGGGTGAGGATTCTCTGCCCCCTGGGCTGCAAAGGGATCCCTGAGCAATGTGAGGCCTCTGGGCTGGAGTGGGGGATGGCTATGTGGACCAGGCTGCTCTTCCAAACACAGTCCTGGCTATTGGGGAAGTCTGGGGTAGCCTGGAGCCAAAGGTTGCCATGGGCCCTGGAGTGTTGGTGCCTCTGGGTGGCAACTCCCTGCTGCCTGAGCTTCCCTGGGAGAGGGAGTTTGTGCTGCAGGCCTGGAAGCTGTGTGTGCAGCTCATCTCTTTGGAAGCAGCAGTGCCACCCTGGCTCATGTGGGCAGCAAGAGAGACAGAGTTCCCAGATTGACCTCTCCTTTGGGATGGTTTCAAAGCAGGAGGACTAGAGAAAGGGCAGCAGCTTCCTGGGGTGGAGTTCTGCTTTTGGGATGGGAGTGTAGATCACAGGTCTGGAGATGGTTCTCCTGGTTGGGTCTTCCCTTTCTCACTTTGGGAGTCTGGAGAAGATCATTTACTGACCAGAGGGAAGCTGAACTCTTGCCCCATTTGAGGTTGGTGATGGTGCCCCCACCCCCAGTGTACGTATGTGTGAATGTGAGCAAGTTGATCCTGTTTACAAGTCAGGTTGGCTTGGAAGAAGCATTAAGGGGAATCTGTGGAGAGGGAGTGGAGAGATGCCAGGCCTGTCCGGGTTGCAGGTTGGTTCTTTGACTTTTCCTGCTGGCACTTTGGCCCACTGTAGCATAGCAGAGCATGTTCCCTCTCCCAGAAAAACTGCCTGGTGCCTTGAGGGCCAAGCCCATACTGGTAGAGATCCTGTACGTGAAGCAGACCTGGCACTGGGAATGTTCTTAAGTCTGCCATTTTAGCCTAGGGCACCCAGAGGCATAGTTCCCAGGACTGGCTTGAGTCTGGCCTGCCTGCTGGCTGCACAGTTTCACTTATGGCATTTCCTTGTTTGCAACTTGGGCTTAACTATGACTTCTGGGGTTGGCACTGGAGAGCCTTTTAGGAGCAGCACAGCTGACAGATGCAATAGGGCATTCTGGGCACCCAGGATAGGCAGATGGGCCCTGTGAAAATCTCAGGGGCTTCCCTAAAGGAGACATTGATAGCCAAACACAGAGCTAGATTTTTAGATCTGGGTGTCCAGGTGGAAGCCCCCCCCTCCACTCAGGGGGCTCCTTGTCATCTATTGAAACATGCATCTCCCTTCTGGGGTCATGGCTCTTGTCCATCTGGCTTGCAGTAGGATTGGTGCTCTGGGGATCTCTTGACCTCTCCCATGCAATAAAGTCACTGATCTTTGAATTAATTTGTGACCCAAGAGAAAAAGGCAATGAGGCCATAGATCACCAGAGCTCCTTTCCCAGCTGGACATCCATGTGATCCACCTCCCCTTTCCCCAGAAGGCAGTCATGGGAAGGTTTGGCTCCCTATTTGCCTACGTGGGTCAGGAAAAGAGCCTGTAGGGCCCCAACTCATGAAGATCCACCAAAGGACAGCAGTGGATCTCTCTCTTGCAGGAGAGCTTGTCATGCCTGAGTCCCTTGTACTGGAAGGTGATCACCATCTCAAGATCTGGGGAAATACCCAGAGCCAAAGGTGGAGAGGAACAAATTCTTTAATTCAAAAAATGGGAACAGATCCAGGGGAAGAAAGCTCCTTTAATGGCTCTGGTATTGCTGGAGGGAACAAATAAGATCTGTGATGAACAAATAAGCCATGATTCTCCTTCATGACTGTGTGTGGCTGCCTTGCTCAGCACAGGGACTTCCTTTTTCATCTATAACCCTGTCAGGTTCTGGCCTTATTTTATGCTTTCCAGATTCTTCCATTGCCTGCTGTAAAAAGCCCCAAATGCTCATTGGTGGAGAAGTGTTGTTGTTTGGTATCACTTCAGCCTTGGTTAGAATGCTACTCTGGTGCTTGCCATGGCTCACTTCAGAGAGTTCTTTTTGGTGTTCTGCCAGTTTTTTTTAAAATCACACTGAATAATATGGTGCCATTCGCAATCTTGGCTGTAATCTCTTACAAATTCATTGATGAAAATCATAACCAAGAGTAATTTCAATTCTGATGTGTGTGTGTTATACAGTCTTCAAAGTTTTTTCCCTTAATCTGACCTGTACTTGGTTGATAATCTTTTATCCACAGACTGCAAAGTTTGTTAGAAGTTTTAGAAAAAAAAATCTTCAAAAGCTTTTGAAAACAATTCTTTTCCGGTAGTTAACAATCTCAAAAGCTCTAAAATCTGTTTTTTTTTTAAAAAAACCCTCTCATTATCCTTCCACATTGCTAGACTACTAACTTCTAATTTGCCAAGGCAAATGGGAATCAACCTGTGGAGATTCACATTCCAGTTCTAAAAGCCTCAATATTTCCTCTTATTCTTCTTTCCACCAGTTTATTAAGAACTAACTAGGCTGTTAGTGAATTAACTGATCCTAACCATAAAGCATCAGGGTAGATATGAGAGATCATGGGTTCTTGTCTGCCTTAAACACAATGCCACCAGAGTGACCTTGGGCTAGTTCTTTTCCCTCAGCCCTAGGAATGGAAGCAATGGCAAACTACTTGTGAAAACTTGCCAGGAAAATGGCAGGGACTCGTCCAGGCAGTCTCCAAGAATCAGACACAATTGAATGGAAGAAAAAATTATCCTCTGGAATCTTCCTAAAAGTTGGCATTTCACTGGCTGCTTTCCAGGGAAGCTGATTTTAGGAACACAGTGACCTTGAGTTCTTCCTGAACCCTGGAAGCACCTCAGTCAGATTTTAGGTTTGGCCAGATTTTATTGCCTGAAGTGCTAGATTTGGCTGGGGGAAAGTGGAGCCCACCTGTTTAAGCATTCCTGGCTCTCTGACACAAACATTCCTCCATGCTAGTACTTGGACTTCTTGGGGAGGTATGTGGGAGACTTGAAATGTTTCTGGTCAGCAGAGCAGGGGACTAGCCAGGGAAGCAGGCTGCACAGGGCTTCCCAGCCTAACTCAGCCCCCTTGGCTAGCTGATGAGCCTCCAGACTCGGGACTTTTTTTTATGGTGCTTCATTATTGCTCCAGAAACTTTAGTTGCATACAGTAATTTCAAGGGGTTGTTTGATCTTTTTCTACTTAGAAGTAGCCTTCTGTGGGCAACTAGTCCTGGGCCTTTGTGGTACTTCCATAGCCCCTGCTAGATGGTGCTTTCCCTTGCTTCTTCTGGGTCAAAGTGGCACCTTTGACTCCAGCCAAACATTCAGGAGATCCTGTGTATACATTCTTCCATACCTGTGTGTGTGTGTACATGTGTGCATATGTTCCAGGAAGTAATGCCTACCAGTTGTTCAGAGCACCTGGGCTGAAGGCTCCCTGCCTTCTTCCATGGAGCCAACAATTAGACGGGGTCCAAAATTCAGTTTCTGGAAGCTCAGCTGGAGGGAACCCTGGGGCCACAGAATCCAGTACCCTGCTCTTTACAGCCATCCAGACTGAAGTGTGTTGTGTGCTGAGTGATCATGCAGAATGGGATTGCCCTTGCCCACTTTCACTCTTTTTGTCCACATGGGGGCCTAGGCTCCCGAAGATCCATGTTACCCAGAACTGGACTTGGGACAATTCTTGCCAAAGCAGAATAAGTGTAAATTCCTAAAATTTGGGGATTGTACAGCTTGGATAATCAGCCTGTTTAAGTCCAGGGCTAGGACCACATCACACACCAAGGCCTGCATAAGGAGCAACTCTTAAGGTCTCCCACCACCCCAATATCAGAGGGCTTGGCCAAAGAGAGCTCCTCCTGAGTAGCCAAACCGTGTGGAATAGGTTGTCCCAAGGGAGCTCTGGCCTTCTGGTTTTCAGAAATCACTTGGTAGAAGTTTAATGCCTAGCTTGGAGACCATAGTGATGACTTATGGATGACTTTTCTTTTAGGGCTTTAAGTCACAGTTTTTAACCATCCCGCCAGAAAGCCTTGGACCGGGGTGGCATCCACCCGCTGTTAGCCACCCTCAGGCTTCTCCTGAGCTCTAGAGGGGCTGCACTCTGGCCTCCGAGGTACTGCCAGGGCTGCCGGACCGTTTGCTGTGCTGCAGGTCTGTTGCAGAGCCGGCAGGGCCTGGCTTGCCCAGGGTGGGTCCTGATGCTGGGGCAGCTGAGGAAGGTGAGGTCGCCCCTTCAGCGGTGGGGTTTGGATTGTGGCTCGTGATGCTGCGGGATGGCAGGCGGACGAGGCAGACCACAGAGTGAGCAATAGCGACCGGCGCCGGGATGAAAGGGGGCCCTGGAGTGGGTTGCGGCTTCGGTCTCTTCCGCGGAGGAGGGCAGTGGGACTCGGAGGCTGGTCGGCAGCTGGACCGGGCAGCTCTTCTTGCGAGAAGGTGTTCCCGGCCGGGCAGGATCAAAGCAGCTGCTGTTCCCACCGCCCCGTCCAATCAATGGATGCCTCGGCGGAGCTCTTGTCCTCCCGGCCATGCTCAGCAGCTGTGGTCCTTGGGGCTGCCTGAGGCCTTCCAGTCGTTTCTCCTCCATCCCTGCCGGAGGAAGTACCGGGCCCTCTTCCCCAGCTCATCTCCGAGCCACCCTGCCTGCTCCAGGTGCCTCAGTCGTACACTTGGCCACACTTCCCGGGCGCTGCATGAACGCTGGCTTTTAAGCCGCTCAGAAGCTTCTCTTCCAGGGACTCTGCCCATGGGGCTTCTTCAACCCCCAGCAGGCTGGGGCTCTTGAGCCATGCCTCAACCTTGAGTTCCTTGCAAGGGTCAAGGTGCTCTATTTGTGCTGGCAGCCTGGGGGGTGGAATTCTGCCCCCTCAAAGGCAGCCCAAGCTTGCTTGCTGCTGGTAGGCCTCCATCCTCTCCTC
>JANHZU010000981.1:2356-19868 GCA_032468055.1 Acrochordus granulatus
ACTCTTGAGGGTTCCTTGGACGGCAAGATCAAACCAGTCAATCCTACAGGAAATGAACCCTAATTGCTCCTTGGAGGGACAGATATTGAAGCTGAAGCTCAAGCACTTTGGTCACATAATGTGCAGGGAGGACTCATTAGAAAAGACTGTGATACTGGGAAGGATTGAAGGGAAAAGTGAAGGGGACGGCAGAGGATGAGATGGATAGATAGCATAGTCGGTGTGATGGGTGTGGGCTTGGGAACACTCCGGGAGGCAGCGCAGGACAGTGGGGCCTGGTGTAATGCAGTCCATGGGGTCGCGAAGAGTCGGACACGACTGCGTGACTGAACAACAATTTTAAAGTTTCCAAGATTAGAAAACACTGATTTAAGACAATGCTCATCCTCACTATGGGTAGTCCACAACCTTTTGAAGATACATCAGATCCCAAAAAAGGAACTTATGATTTGGATTTGAAGTTTTGATGGTTGGGCCCTCTCACAGTCATGTGATCACATTTTGGGTGCTTGGCAACCAGCCTGTATTTATGGCCATTTGCAGCATTCCACAGTCATGTGACTCCAATTTATATTTCTTGCCTAATGTTTACTTCCAGTTTCCAAAAAATGGCCATTGTGGATGATTGGTTCACTTAACGGCTGTGGATTCACTTAAAGACCATGGTGATTCACTTAGTCATAGCAAAAAAAGTCAAATCGGGTCAGTCACATGGTGACCTGCTTAACAACCATCACAACTTATGACAAATTGCAGGCTCAATTATGGTCATAAATTGAGGATTATCTGTACATCTATTCGGTTTGCACTGCACAGCTCAGATGAAGAGGGAGGTCTGGGATTAAACTTGCCCCACAATTCAATATATGGATATCACAATTGCACTATTCACTTTGAAAAACCCCACATTTTTAAATCACTGTCCTAATTCAGCCCTAGAGAACTACACAAGGAAGCAGTTTTTGTGGACCCAGGGCATGTTTTCTGCATCCTAATGCATCTCTGGAGCATCCCCACAAATAAACATCAATGGCATTGATGTTCCTTCTCATTATGTAGCTGAACAGTCCTTTGCATCTGAATTAAATAGACAACATTTAATTCCTTTCAAGAGTTGAGGTTTGAGGAAGGGTGGCTGGGTCCTGCTGTGATCTTCCTCACATCAGGAGGGCCTCCCGCACAAGTGTCTTCTTGGCTGGGGTGAGTCTGGCTGGGAAGATGATATCAAAATACATGAAGAGGTCTCCCTTGCAGGTGGGATTTTGAGGCAGAGGCATTCCCTCACCTGGGACCACTTTGAAGTACTTTGGACTGTAAAAGGAAAAAGGAGATTAGGATGGGGGAAAGGAAAGACAGTCCACTGCCCCACACACATATATGCAAACACAATCCTCAGCCTTACTGGGTCCTTTGGGTGCTCCGGCCTGGTCCATATGTCAGCCTTACCAGACAAACCAGATGGGAAATGAGCCAATTCTAATTTATTAGCAGAATCTTGCAATTCTCCCACTGTCTCCTTTACAACCTGAGAAACTAAGAGGAATCCCTTCTGAGATTCTTTCCTCATTACTATCCAGCTGTGGGCTAAGCTGTCTCTGATCTGATCACTTCCTAGATAATGTCTCTGGCCCAGTCTCTGAAGGTCTTTTCCACAATCAATTATACCTAGTGAGGCTTGGCTGGAGAAGTCAAGAACTTTCCCTCTCTTCCATATATCCTGACCCATCCAGCCACAGGGCTAAGCAGATAGGGGCCTTTCATTCTGAGAACAGAGGTCTCTTGAGGATGCAGTCCTCATTCCCTTAGTTGGGGAGGGAGAGAGAATTTCCCTGCCAAATAAACCCCATGGTTTATTTGAGGATATGTAGCACTGCTTCCTAAGTTAGAAGCAAGAACAATTTTTCCCTTTCTGCTGAAAATGGGACTTTGCCTTCTGCAAATCTGCAACTGGACCACCTTATCTTCTGATCAACTATTTCTCACATTTATATGCCACCAATCTCAGAAGACTTTTGGCAGCTTACAATTCAAATTTAGGCATCATACATTTAAACCCTGCGCCCCCCCCAGCTGGCCAGCAATGTTCACATCCAGGATATCCTCCACGACTCCTGCTTTGCCCCTGCAACAGGCAAGTCCAGCGCTGACTCACTGCTTCCGTCGCTGCCAGCCAAACTAGCCAAAGTCTAGATGCTGCTGGAGAGATGTTAACTGGCAGCTTCCCAGCCTTCCCACCCCTTCCTCCAAGGCAGCACTTACTGTATAATATCATTGATGGGGATGTTCAACAGCCTATCATCTAGGGTCCTCACATCCACAGTGCAGCCAATCAGAGCCTGGGGGAGCAAAGGACTGGCTGAGATTTGCCATCCGAGAGTGACCCAGAGATAGATTTGTACATGACAGGTTGTCCTAAACTTGTAACCATTTGTTATAACCATTCAAAGTTACAATAGCATTGAAAAAAGGGATGTATGAGTGGTCCTGTTATGACTGTCACAGCATCCCTAGAGTCACATGATCAAAATTTAGGTATTTGGAAAGTGGCATGTATTTCAGTCTCATATGATCACCATTTGCAACCCTCCCTGCTGGCTTCCATGAAGCAACATTTGCAACATTTTGCTTATTGGAAGCCAGATTTTACAACATTTTTTGCAATGGTTAAGTGAATCAGTTGTTAAGTGAATCACGTAAAACCAGCTTCCCCTATTGACTTTGCTTGTTGGAAGCCAGCTGAGTAGGTTGCAAATTGCGATCACATGACCCTAGGATGCTGCAACCATCATAAATACTTGCCAGCTGCCAAGTCCCTAAATTTTGAACCTCTTACTATGGGGATGCAGTGACAATCATAAGTGTGAGGAGCAGTCATAACTCACTTTTTTCAGTTGTATTGTAACTTTGAATGGTCACTAAATTAATGGTTGTAAGTCGAAGACTATTTGTATATGGTAAGGCCAAAATAGATATATCATAGTTAACACCTCTGAATTCCTCGAGACACAAGCTATAATCTCATCATGACCTTTGGTCTCTGGATAAATGCTAACACTGCTTTTGGCTCAAAACAGTGTCTGTTCTTGATGTAGCATGAACCCAGCTGCTATGGTTTGCCAACGTCATTCATTTCTGGGTGAAAAGGATTTCTGCACCACTCCAGCCTAGGAGTTCCTTCTGGGTTTTGCTTCCTTGCTTAATCAATAATATATAGGTTTGTATAACACACAAACCACAAACTGGCTAGTTGTATTTTAGCCCTATAGCTAGTGCAAACCAATTCAAAAGTGTGTCAGGCAAACTTAGAAAACTAGATTCATGAAGTAAACCATATTATACAAAGACCCAACTCTCTGGAGAAGCTCATAATGCTCGGAAAAGTGGAAGGAAAGAGAAGAAGAGAATGACCATCTATAAATTCAGTTACAAGTGGCAATGGGGGCATCACTGGGAGACCTGAAGGACCAGGCTGAGGACAGGTCCTCCTGGAGAAGATCTATCTATGTGGTTGCTAAGAGTCAATACCAATTTGATGCACATAATCAAATAAACTATAAGTAGATCAACCATGGTTATACATGTCAGGCTGTGTGTGTGTAAATGTAAATGACAGCAATCTTCCTGTGTCATGGCTTCCAGTCTTTGCATTACCTTTCCTAGCAGGATCTGAGCCACGTAGATCAAATTGTCATCCTCCCTTTTAAATCTGAGATGGAGTTTCTCCTTTATGATGAAGATAATATCTGCTGGGATGATATTGGGTCCCTAAAAAACCAGAAGAGGTTTCCATTCAGGCTGAGTTAAAAAAGGAGATTCCCCGCATCTCCATTACCCCTTTGGATTATTCAAGCACACCAAACAAGTGCAGGTGAATGGTTCCTTCCATAAGGAAATGCTTTATCAGTTGCATTTATGTCAATCTGGAAATGCAGCAGCCTTGATCAAAGAAAAAAATGTAAATTTACAGCATCAGTGCTTCAAGATAGACCAGACTAAAAAAACAAAAGTTATGCAAGCCAATTATTTTGTGATACAAGTAGTCCTTGAAATACGATCATAATGGAGCCTGTGTATTATGGTCATAAGTCGTGATGGTCATAAGAAGGGCACATGACCAACCTGACTTTACAACCCTTTTTGTGGCAATTGTTAAGAGTTGCTGCAGTTGTAAAGCAGATGGCTTTGCTGAAAACCAGAGTAAATGCCAATTTTCAACAAAACCACTGTAAACCAGGTCCTGTGACCTCAAGATGCTGCAAACAGCTGAAAATGCAACCATGTTGCCAAACCATGTTGCCAAGCACTTGAAGTTCAGTCATGTAGGTAGAGGGTGATTGTCAGAACTTTGAATCCAGGTCATAAATACTCTCCAGTTACTGATTTCCTGTTCTCTTTTGAGAAATATGCATATATATTCCTTATCATTTTTTCCTTTTTATAAGAGGCTGTAGAAGACTCCTAGATTGGAGTTGAAATGTTTCTCTGTAACTTATTTTTAGATAAAAATAAGTCCAGTTGCTTTTTAAATTTGTTTGCAATTTTTTTTTGTGATTTTGCTACCCTCCAAGTAGGTCTGTTATAACTTTGAATGGTTGTTAAGCAGCTATTCATAAATTAAGGACTATCATTTGTAAGACAAGAGATAACGGAAAGACGCATTGAAGACCCACCCTTAAACATTCAGAAAAACTAGAATGGGTGCAGCGAAGAGAGAGAGATATACCAGGGGAAGGGAGATGTTTAAGAAAATCAAGATGGCTGTCACAACATGCAAAAAGAGAGAACAGAACTTTCATTGCAAAATTGTGACTCCTGTCTTGAAAGTTTTGAGCTCCACTCATGGACATTCCCATAGGAAATGTCAGGACCATGATCCAGAGACTAGAATTTAAAGGAAGAGAGTGAAGGAACTGGATGCATTTAACCTTGAAACAAGATGAAGGATGGTTTTCAAGTACCAGGTCTATTTTCCAGGGTCCCAAAATGAAAGGCAGTATCTACAAATCTAAGGTCAGGAGAAGATAAACTTTGATTCAAACTTAGAAATAATTCTAAGAATCAGAGCAGCTTTAGAGTGGAACTAATTCTCCAGAGAGTGCCAGGCACCCCTTTTCTTAAAGGGTTCAAGCAAAGGATGCACAAACATCTGTTAGAGAGGTTGTTGTACTTCTAGGAGTCCCTTCCCAAATGAGAAGTCCACCAACCCATCAAGATGGAGCAGCATCCGATAAAAATGATACTGAGAGAGAAGCAACAGAGAAGGCTCAAAATAAAGCACTTCCTCTACCTGCCCACGCTCACCACACCTGGTCTCCTTCCTCTTTAAAGGTGATCTTTGTTCCCGGCTTCCAGCCGGGTTGAATATCAATCGTTAAGATCTTATCTTTAATGGTGGATGCATGGCCATCTTCGTTCATCACCTGAGGTTTGGAAAGAGAAGGGGATATAGTTTACATATAGGTAATCCTCAACTTACCCCTGTAAGGTCAAAGTTATGACAGATCTCCCCAGGGCAACTTATGATTTGGATTTAAAATTCCAACACCTGCCTCCCCCCTGCGGTCACCTGATTGCATTTTAGATGCTTGATAACTGGCCTGCAATTACAGCCATTTGCAGCGCCCCACTGTCATATGACTGCAGTTTATGACCGTGTTTGCTGGAAATCAGCATTTACTTTCGTTTCTGGCAAAAGATACCCATTGAAGACAATCAATGTGCTTAATAAGTAAGGCATTTGCTCAACAATCGCTGCAAAAAAGGTTATAAATTCAGTCATGGTCACTTGCTTAACACACATGATTTATAACTATAATTGCAGGCTCAGTTATGGTCATAAACCAAGGACTACCTGTACAACCTCACAAGCCAGGTTGTTCATTTGGTCAGCCAAGAGCCCTAAGCTTGGTGTTATGACAGTTGTGTTACCAACAAAATGGGGATTGGAGGCAGATGAGCAAAGCATACTAGAGTCAAAAACATCAAGAACCATAATATTAAAGCCCCATCCCTTTTTATGTGACAAACCCACCTTAAACAATCATCCCACCACCACCAAACTGCCTTCCACCTTACATTTTTCTTCCTTACCCTACGTGAGATCTTGATTTTCTTGGTGCATCCGAAGAACAGATCTTCAAGGGACAGGTAGAGATCCCGCTCTATGGGTGGATCCTGCTTCTTTACTCCACGGCCACGGAGTCCCCCAAAAGCCAAGTTTACTTCACCCCCTTCTGCAGTGTAGAATTCTAAGGCAGTAAGAGGAAAGGTTGGCACTAGTTATATTCTACCAGCCTAATGTTAACAAACTTAGCAATTTTAAGATGTGTGGACTTCAAATCCCAGCATTCCCTGTCAGTATGCTGGCTGGGGAATTCAGGGAGCTGAAGTCTACACATCTTCAATTGGCCAAGTTTGAAAAACACTGCAATAGCCTGATTAAATACAGGTAGTCCTTGACTTACACCAACAATTGGGACCAGAATTTCCATTGCTAACCAAGGTGGTTGTTAAGTGAGTTGCACCCAATTTCATGACCCTTTTTTCAGTGCTGCTGCAACTTCAAATGGTTACTAAACAATGGTTATAAGTTAAGGACCACCTGAAATAAGAATACGAACACAATACATTCCCTCTGCACTATTTCCTTTGAGCAATCATGCATGCATGCACACACACACACGCAGAGTAAGCTGTTTTCAAGCTGCCCTCCTATCTGTCTTCTGGCCTTCACTCAGAAATAATTCTGTTAATTGGAAATCATCCACAAATAGAAAAGGGTACCATTTTATCACAGTGGGATGTCTGAACCTACCGGAAAAGGGATTGTCTCCTCCAAAGAAGTCCCGGAAGACTTTCTCAGGGTTTCCATGGAAGACATAGCCTTCTGTCCAGGGGGTGTCGATGCCAAACTCCAAGGGAATTCCTCCCTTCAAACCTTCTTCTGCAAATTTATCGTACACTGCTTTCTTCACCGCTAAGGATCAAAGAGGCCACATTCAGCTGGGCATAAAGGAGAATGGAAAGTAACAGGTGGACAGAATAGACCTTGCAGAATGTAGAGGAGGAAGGCTGTCAAGCACTTTGCTGACATATATACAAACTCTCCTATTTTCTTTCTGTTGTGCTGTTTCTCAATTTCCTCTTTTCCTTCCACTTCTCACTCCTCCCACTAGAAAGGAACCTGTGTCCATCTAAATCAGTGTTTCTCAAATTTGGCAATTTGAAGATGTGTGGACTCCAATTCCCAGAATTCCCCAGCCAGCACACTCCATTGTAGTACAGTATATGCAATCCAGTGCAGCAAGGAATGCTCAGAGCTCTACATTGGAGAAACCAAACAGCCTTTACACAAGAGGATGGTCCAGCACAGGAGAAACACTACCACAGGACCAGAATCAGCAGTTTACTTTCATTTAAAAGAAAAAGGACACCCATTTGAGGAAAATAATGTTCACATTTCAGACAGAGAAGATAGATGGGTTGAGAGAGGAGTGAAGGAATCCATCTATACCAAAGTGGAAAATCGTTCCCTCGATAGATAGGCCTCAGACACAACTTGTCCCCCATTTTTCATGCTGCTCTTTCATTAGTCCCCAGGAAGATTGAGACCACTTCACAGGCTCACCAGGGAGGTCATACTTAACAAGCCATTTGGGGATAAGTAAGGATTTTAGGAGTCGAACATTTACATCCCAAAGACTCTCTACCTGTTCATATCTCCTATTGTCCATCTAATGAGCCTAACCATGTTAAGTGAGAAATGCAGCCGCCCTGGGAGACATGTATGGGGTCCCCTAACCAACTTTTTCTCAGACTGAAGAAGCTGTTTGGATATGCAGCAAAACACATCTAACCAACAAAAAGAAGTCCAGTTGCCCTGACTCAATCTCCAAACAATTTTACCTGGATGAGAATCTTCATTGACATATTGCCTCAGAACAGTCAGATAAGAGACAGCTTAGCCCACAGCTGCATAATGGGAGGAAAAGAGGTTCATTTCTCAAGCTGTAAAGGAGATAGTGGGAGATTTGCAAGATTCTGTTAATGTAGCCTTGTATGTTCCTTACCGACACTATAAGAACTTGAGAGCTGAATGGGTTGGTGGATGGGAGACAGGAGCAAATCTTTAGAGAGGCGCTTATTTGTGATTACATAATCCTGGCATAGAAGGAAGTGTGAGAAAGAAATTCAGACTAACCCTGCCTTACTTTTTTTGGTATAAGATGGAGTAGAGAGAATTCAGCTGGTTGGGGAATTTTGGAATTGAAGTCCACATGTCTTAAAGTGGCCAAAGTTAAAAAACTCTGCCCCACATCCTACATACCATCTGAGCTTCCAAGAGTTATTCTGGGGATTGTGATCATACACAAATGAATAGATAGATCAACCCCACAGGTGTTAGCAGGGTGTGGTCAAACAAGTCAAGATGGCACTCACAATGGTGAGATTCCAGTTCCAAATGGGCAGAGCTTTGAATCATTGTGGCTGCCCTCTTGATTTGTCTGACCCCAACTTGGAGACAATCTTGGTAGACTGATCAATATTAGATGGTTCAGATACACGTGAGCACAGCATTTGTGGTTTATCTAAGGTTGGAATTTGGAAGTTATCTGAAGCCAGCCATTGGTGTCCTCTCCAGAAACTGTGGATCAGAGGAAGACCCCTGGATTTGCAGAGAAGTGGATCTTCTGTGCTGCGTCTCTGTGGGGTGCAGCGGGACATCACCCTTCCTTTACTTACGGTCGCTCAAGACATCGTAGGCTTCGGCTAGCTGTTTGAATTTTCCAGGAGCCCAGGGCTCGTTGTTCTTTAACGGGTGGTACTTCAGAGCCAACTTCCGATATCTGTTAATCATACAGAGAAGCTGTAAACTTTTTCCAAGGCACTCTTACGTTTCTTTTTTCTCCCAAATCCCCACCCTGAGGCAGAGTTCACCCAACCGGTTCACAGGTTTGTTGAGTTGAGGAATTGCCTTCATTCATGCTTTCTACATTTTTGCAAGCTTGGGGACGTGGGGATGGTTGATGGTGCAAAGAATTCCCCAGCCAGATTGCGAATAGAGAATTCTGGGAGTTGAAGTCCACACATCTTCAAGCTGCCGAGGTTGAGAAGCACTGCACTACATGGCAGATTTGGGGTTCCCTGCACATTGCTGAGGGGGAATTAGAGGACACTTGTGACTGGCCCTCTGAGTGCAAGCAGCCTCCGACTCTAGGACAACCGCAGCTTTTCTCTTAGGATATAATTTTAAAACGATGCAACGGGTGAGGGAACGGAGGGTCCACGAAGCCCATGTTGCACAGCCGAGTAGGTGGGCATTGCAGTCTAACTGATCTGGAGGCAATGGGGTAGGAAGGCACCCATCCTTCTACTCGCGTTGCAACCTGCCGCAATGTTCCTCCACCCCAGGCCTTCCCGCGGCTCACGCCTTCTTGATATCCGCATCCTTGGCGCTGCGGGTTAGCTCCAGCTCCGCGTAGTAATCCTGCCCCATCGCGGCCTGCTTTGCTTGGTGCTCTCCCGTTGCTATGGCGGTCGCCGCCGCCCGGGGCGTGACGGGAGTTGTAGTTCCGCGTCCCTCGGCTGCGGCGGACTCCGCGTTGCCGTCCTGGGAGCGTCATCTGGAAGTTGGGGGAGGCTGCATTTCCCGGGGGGTCCTTTTGCAACTTTTTTAGGGAAAAGGACAAAAAACCTGGGATGAAGAGGAGGCTGGAAAAGTTTGGGGAACAAGCCTGATTCCTTTGGGGGATTTACAGTAGTCTGAAGTTTGCAAGCTTGGTAGTTTTTGTTGTTGTTTTGAATGGGAGACCACTTGGCAATCCCCAGACTAACTGCGAAATGGGGAGGAAGCAATGGCGAGCCCATCTGTTGACTGTTGCTGAGGCAATCCCCCCCGCAAGGGTTACTTAGGAGTCTTTGCCTTCATCTTGGTGGAGAGGGCAAGGCTTGGTGCCGCTAGGAGCTGAACTCAGCAGCATGGAAGAAAACGAATTAATACATTAAACCGAGTTAAGCATGTTGTGAGAACACAGACACTAGTGCAGGACTCAAAAGCTGCAGATGTACAAGTCTAATATACAATATGGCAAGATGCAAAATAGACCTAAGTATGCTCTTCACTTAAAGAAAATCCTGATCCTAATTTATTTTACTTTATTTTTATTTATTCATCAAAATTTATATGCCACTGATCTCACAATTAATGTATCTTGTTATGGTCTATCCTGCACTAATTTAAAAGCCAAGAGGGAAAATATTTTGTTTAAAATACTTTGTACCACTAATTATTCAGAATATACCTCTGCATGTTCTGGGGATAGACTGGCAGATTGTACATTTCATGGTCTGTAAGTGTTCATTCACATATAATCATATACAAGAAACAAGAAACGTAGAGGTTTAATTTGCCTTAGTGGTCCAATATTGTCCTTAACAGTACAACTGCAAAAATACAATCATCCTACAAAGGCTTTTCTAAGACCTTCATCTTGGATTCCCAACTCTATAATCCCCAGTTCAGGCACCCTCCAAACCAGCCATTGATGACAAGCTAAGAAATCCAGAAATGAACAGAAAGTCATCAAATGGACACATTTAAGGGAAACAGCTAGGACAGTCACCCATCCCTAGGAAATAATTGCAGCCATTACAAGGACAAGAAACCACAAGGAAATCTTGCCTGGATAGCTGAGCTGGGACAGTAAAAAAAATATTTCCATATCTTAAAAATAAATGGTGGAAAAAACCCTTTTCAGATAATGCCACCAGTGAATACAAGAGAACATGCTAACATGCCTCTTTTATTACTGATGCTCAGCTGAGTGGTAAATTACACAAACCACAGTGGACATCTGCTTAATGTTGCCCTCCAATGCTTTGTTCTCCTCACTGAATGTCCCCTGATTTGCACAGTATGCTAAACTCTTAATGATGTATGGTTTGGTCCACAAGACTCATTAAAACAACCTGTGACTTTTGCACAATCTGTGAGTCCTATCACAGATCTGGAGAGAGGCATGATTAAGACCCATTTTTTTATCCATTTTTCAGGATGGGGGTGTTCAATGCTGACAACCTGTAAAAGTTAAGTACAGCTATATTATGTTGGTTTGACTGTTCGGGGGTTATGGAGGTCAATGCAGCTTTATCTGATAAATTGCAGCTTTTATAGTTTTCTGTTGACTTTTAAATCAAGAAATTACAGACTCTTTGCAAAGCCTCATTTTATTACCTCTTTACACTATGACACGTGACTGCAAAATGCTTTGGTAGCTACTCTCTTTGTTTACTGTTCAATCATTTTGTTCCTGCACGGACTTAAAAGCCAAGAGGTTGATGTTTGGGGGCTAAAGATAGTTGCATAATTATGTGATGTACTTTATCCACAGTTCAAATATATCAGCAGCTGCAGTCTGGGAAATGTAAATGCACCACTTTCCATGCATTTACCTGTAAATGAAAAATAGGATCTACTGTATATATAATCCACCGTCCTTTTCATAAGTATTCAAAGAGAAATAGATGTTACTGTAATATTTTATGGTAACAACCATCTCTTAGTGCAGTATTTCTCAATCTTAGCAACTTTAAGATGTGTGGACCTCAACTCCTAGAATTCCCTGGCCTGCATGCGAGGGGTTAGGGTTAAAATTAACCCTAATGCATGCTGGCTGAGGGAATTCTGGGAGTTGAAGTCCACACATCATAAAGTGGCTGAGGATGAAAAACAGTGCTCTTAGAGTAAGAGAAAATTAATCTACTCTTCCTTTTTTTCCCAATTTTACACTGAAAAAATCCAAAAGTTGAATTATTCAAATAGTCCTTGACTTATGACCAGTCACTCAACAATCAAAGTTACAATCAATCCTGAAGAAGGGACTTATGACCTGGATTCAAATTTTCAAAAACCACATCCCTCTCCCCCTGCAGTCACACGACCACATTTTGGGCACTTGACAGTCTGCCTCCATTTACAGCCATTTGCTGTATCCCACGGTCACAACAGTGATTTTCTGGAAACTGCCTAGAGACAACTCCTGGTAAGATGGATAACATAAACATTTCTATAAATAAATAATAAACTGGTGCTTACTTTCAGTTTCTGGCAAGAAATCCCCATAGCAAAAACAATGGATTTGCTTAACAACCACATGGTATATTATAACCACTGGAATAGAGATTGTAAAATCATGTATGGTCATGTGGAAACTACCTGTACATCTTATTCCTGCTGCCCTAAAGAAAAGACCATTCACCTTTCATCAGGGAGCCCGGATTGCATAGTAAATCATGGACTGTAGGACTTTGATGCCAGTGGATTTCTCTTGACATCTGGATTAGCTTTAAATCTCATCTGCCTCTTAAAAAGAAATAAATGCTGCCTTTCCTAAGAGGATCAATGCAAGAAAATATCACACTTCAGATAAGAGTGGTATTATTTCAGATGGAAAGGTAGTATAGGCAGCTGGGTAATTCTATGGATGGAGTATGAGGATAAATAATTTGTGTTATGGAAGGAATGGTCAAAAAAGTGAAAATGGCAACCTTGATGATGTGATCAAGGCTCTAATTGTCCTTTATTCAGGTCGTCCTTGGCTTACAACCATTTGTTTTTAGTGACCATTCTAGAATTAGAATGGCACTGAAAAAAGTGACTTATGACTGGTCTCATATTTATGAGCATGGTCACATGATAAAAATCCAGGCATTAGGCAACCAGGAGGTATTTACAACAGCTGCAGCATCCTGGAGTCATGTGATTGCCAGTTTCAACCTTCCCAGCCAGCTTCCAATAAGCAACATTAATGGGGGAAGCCAGATTCACTTAATAACCATGTGATTTGCTTAACAACTTCATTGATTTGCTTAACATCATTTTACAAATGATTGTAAAATTGGGCACAACTCACTTAACAACCACCTTGATTAGCAACAGAAATTCTGGTCCCAATTGTGGTCACAAGTCAAGGACTACCTGTCCTCGATAATACCATAATGGCTACCATTGTGATTTTTTTGACCCTACCTTGCAGATGTCTCTGTTTCTGCCCTTTTAATTTCTAAATGAGAGATTGTCAAAAGTGGATTGTGGTTACTTAAAGGATATTCCTGTCCTAAGGTCAGCTGGCCTTGGTTCTCATCCAACTGATTCCTTTTCCCTAGCTTAGGAAGAATCAAAACACAGTTGCAACTCAAATTGCTTTTCCAAATACAAGTTGGTCTTTAATGGTAAGAAACCTTCTTGGCTACTCAGAGCAGGAAAACAGCATGTTTCTGGGCTGCTAAGGCTGCTGCATTTATCTCAGCAGGAACAGTCAGTTTAGCCCTTGGTGAATCTTCATAAATCATGTCTGTCAGCTCTATTTAAGTGACTGTATAGAGGTGTAGAAACTTGGCACCTCTTCTGAAATGGTTGTTTAAAGTAATCCCTGAACTAAATCCAGCATTTGCAGTCTAATGCTAAAAATTCCAGGCCGATCAGAGATTTGAAAGCTGGTATCTCCTCAGGATTCCATCCCGGCAGCAAGTATATATTTCTTTTCCCCATGTGGCCACCTAGGAAAATCATAAGAAATATCTCAAGTTATTGATTTTATAGCCAAACACTTCCTTACCTATTTTGTTTTTGGGGTAGAACACCAATTCCCTTTTTCCTGACATGTAATCTTTGTTTGCCTCAAGCTATATCATGCTGGCTGTTGTTTTCTAAAAATACCTTGTATACAGGGTCACAGTCAGGTCCGGTCAGCTCAAGAACATGATCGAGATCCTGCTGCATAATAAAACACGTCCCATCTCCTGCAAACAGGTAAGTTAAGATGTTAAAGGAGGACAGTATGGATTACTAGACAATCCGTGATTTGCTGGCTTACTGTTTCAGGGATATTTCGTTACATAAAGAAAGGAACAGAATGATCATGAGTAGGAAAAAAGCATCAAATCTTCTAAAAAGTTTTTTTAGAAGATTTGATGAACTGGTGGGGATATGATGATTCAACAAAGCACTTAGAATCAACTGAGCAAACCTAGTTAGGCCCTCAACAAGTCTTCTGGATGGCTCAATTAACTCTTCTGTTAAGTAAACTGTTTCTTCCTTTGCAGAGCAAAAAATATGTTGATGGCAGCTATGAATGTGATAGAGTAAAAGAGGGGCATTACCTTGGCTGGCAATAAATCCATCTTTGTACGGCATCAGTGAAAGGACTGGGGCTCCTGATCTATGAATTACTCGAATGGGAGCTCTGGAAAATGTAGCAAGAATACAATATTAATTGCAAAGAAATTTTCACCTTCACCCTCTGGGTTGGAATTCTGTTTTCTGAACTAGCTACTTCCAGGAACATAGCCTCTGTCTCCTTGCACACAACACTGGAGCTACATGGGAAATAGTAACTGGAGTGCTCTGGCCATTTAAAAGCCACCTTTAATCTGACTTACTTGGTATTTCGGACATCCAGCTGATATATGTTCCCGTCTTGCGTCCCCCCCAGGAAGTATGTGTTGGAAAGGAAAGTACAGCAATTGAAAGCAGCCAAACCAATAAAAAGAAAAATCTAAGGAAAAAAATCAGACAAAAAAGTGGTCCGAAATCCAATTTACAAATAGTCCTCAACATACAACTGTAATGAAGCTTGCCCATGACCCAATTTTACAACCTTTTTTGTGGTGGCAGTTAAGTGAATGTGGTGGCCACAAGACAAACCCATATCTGCTATAGGCACAATTTTGCCAAAAACTGGAAATAACAGTTTTTGGCAAAATCATCATAAAACTTAGTAATGTGACCATGGGATGGTAAATGTGGCCCTTCGGCTGAGCACCCAAAGCACAATCATATGACCGCAGAGAAGGGGTGACTGTTGGAACTTCAAAACTGGGTTGTAACTCCCTTTTTACAGGTAGGTTGCAACTTCAAATGGTTGCAAGTGAAGGACCTGTATGAAATTCAATTTCCATGGATATTAAAGGTCATGTTTCTGGCAGATCCAACTCATCTCCTGATGATTTCATGGAATACTTGAGACTGGCCACCACTTTCTTGAATTTTTTTCGCATTTCCCAAGAAATCTCATGGTGGTCTCCCATCCAACTATCAACCAAGCCTGGCCTGGCTTAGCATTGTGAGAACTAGCAGATCAGCCAGGAACTGACATTGAGTCCATGGATGAGAGAAAAAAAAAAAACAGAGAAAAAAAAGGTGAATAAGAATTTCCCTTAAAAAAAGTTTGGATCCTACATAGAAGATAAATCAAAAGTAAAAACAAAATCAGCTCAAGGGGTGCTGCATCTTAACCTGGCAGATTGTATGGAAAGCTCAGCTGCGTTGCTTGACAGCAAAATGGTCTCTTCCTCCTTATTTTTCCTTTGACATATATTTGATATCAAAAGGAACAAAATTGGCCACACTTTTCCAAGTGCAGGAGAAATCTTACCGGCTGCCTACTTTGCAACCCCACACCTTGCAATTTCTTATCCTCTCGAGCCAACAGCAACAGTTTTCCTTCCGTGCCCACTTCGCGTTCACCTGTATTAAAAAGATATATTCTTAAAATTGGCCCCTATTCAAGCTCAGGCTTGCTAAAGGTTAGAATTAAGGCAAAAGGAGGGATGACAAGAGAGTAACCACTATGTTTTTAGGCTGACGTTGATGTAAAAAGAGGGTCAAGGGGGAACTGAGCCCACTCCCATCTGACCTCTTTTCCCTTCAGTATCTTGGCTCCTTTTTCCCGAGTGCACCTATGTATCCATCATGCTGGGCCTTTTCGGGATAAGCCCATTATGCAAAGCACCAAAAAGGATTAGGAAATAATAACCCAGAGCAATGCCTGTCTTAAGAAAGAAAATGTAGTTTTCACCAGCATCACTCTAATCTAGTTTAGTGTTTTTCAATCTAAGCAACTTTATGATGGGTGGACTTCAATTCCCAGAATGGGGACCTAGGACATTCTGGGAGTTGAAGTCCACCCATCTTAAAGTTGCCGAGGTTGAGAAATACTAGCCTAACTATTAGAAACAGACAGATCAGCCCTGCAAACCATGTTGTGTTTATGATATCTGCGACAACTCCACAAATTGCTGTTTTTCCTTTAAAGTCCTCACACCTCTTTATTTGAGGATCTCATAATCTCCATCCAACTTCCTCAGTCTTCCTCTCGACCCATTCCTTTTTTCTTTATAATAACTATTTGGAGTTATGATCCTCCTTCATTCTTTTGGTATGACCAATCACCTCAGTCTATTTCCCATACTGCAATTTCTCAGACTTCTATTGTAGCCTAAGATTTTTTTGTTCTGTCCCAGACAGGTTCCACTGTATTTTTTTCTTTATTTCCACTCACCACGCATTCTCTTTGGAGGTTAATATTTTTTCTTACAGGACTCCCTCTTCCTACAGATAGTCCTCAATTAATGACTATAATGGAGCTTGCCTGTTGGGTTATCATGAAAGCCATAAAGCAGGTCACCCACATGACGACCTGATTTTCAATCTTTTTTATGTCACTGTTAAATAAATCACCATGGTTGTTAAGCAAACATCATGGTTGTTAAGCAAACCCATTGTTTGCTGTTGGCCATTTCTGCAGAAAACTGAAAATAAATATTGGTTTTCAGCAAAAATGTTGTAAATTGCAGTCACTTGACCACAGGACACTGCAAATGACAGTAAATGCGGGGCAGTTGCCAAGTGCCTGAAATGCAGTCATATGATCTATAGCAGAGGAGGCAGCTGTCAGAATTTGGAACAAGGCTCATAAGCACCTTTGGGGGGCCCATTGTAACTTTGAACATTGTAACTTTGTAAGTCAAGGATTACTTGCATTCTATATGCAGAAGGAATTTATATACAAGCTGAAACCAAGTTTCTTTATGGTATGGTTTTCAGCCTGGTTCTACAAAGAGGTACGAAAAGCTCTGTCTGGCTTTTAGAAGGAAATGAATCCGATGCAATATAATTACTTACTGGAAACTTCTTCAGGGGAGCCCAAGTTTAAGGAGTTGTCCGTTTCATTCAGAGCAATCCCATTGACTGGAGAGCCACAATCAGCCACAATTCCCAGGCATGTTGATTGCCCGCAATCCCAAAGGCGTGCTGTGCCATCCCGGGAACTGGAGACCACGTTTCTACCCCGCTCCACAATGGCTATGTCCAGGATTCCTGAAGTATCATAAAAAATAAATATTTCACAACTGGTCTCCCAGCATTGTTGCCAATGCCATGACATGCCACTGAACAGCTGACTACATACTAGCTGCTGGGGCTCAGCTCTGCTTTCAAATGGCTCCCCAGATTCCTCCAAAGTTAACTATCAGCTCTTGTGAGCCAGTATGAGCTGACTTCAGCACATGATTGCTTTTAGGGCACAGGAACAGAGCAATTTTAATGTTCTCTCCTCCAATGATAAAATAGTCATTTATTTGTTCCTGCGATGTGTATAGTTGCCCATCTCATAAATATACAGGTAGTCCTTGCTTAGTGACTGTTCAAAGTTACAATGGATGTCCAAAAAAG
>JANHZU010000981.1:75623-88961 GCA_032468055.1 Acrochordus granulatus
TGGGGCTCTAAGGGGGGGCTCATCATCTTCTTGGAGGTGGCTGGTTTACTAGCCGCCCTCACCCTCATTTTTTATATATGTAATATTTTTTAGCCCACCTCTCAAGTCTGTCGGGTTTTTTATTTTATTTTAATGTTTTATTGTAATTCTTTTTAATGTTTTTGATCAATGTTCTTAATGCTTGTTTTTGTTAGCCACCAAGAGTCTCCGGATTTCAGTGGGATAGAAATTAAATAAATAATGTGCCTGTTCCAAGGCTGTCATAAATGTGAACTGCAAATAGTCATAAAATAAGGATTACCTCTTTGTTGTCCAACTTCTATATATATACTAATACATGCACCTGTGTATCTGCTTTCTTTGTCAAAGTTCATCAATTCTGGGTTTATGCTGACTAAATAATATTTGGATGGAGGATGAAAGTGATACTGAGCCATAACATGGTGTTGATGCTTTTGTTCATGTGAAATTGTAAGCATAGTAATATATCAGTCTTGAAAAAAAAAGTATTATAAAGGCATAAAGTTTGAAGAGAATTTTCATTAAGTGAAGTATTCTCCCTGACTTCAAAGAGCCTTGGCTTTTTAACTCTCTTGTTTGGAGGCCCCAGTTTGAAAATTCTTCCCCTCCCACATTATAATTGAAACAGAAGTTTGATATTTGCTTTGTTTTTTTCCCCTATGGTTATGATCCAGATTAAATTTTCATGTATCCATGTAAATTAATTGTTCATTTGAAATTAGAAAACTCAAAATTTCATTGTGGCTAATATTTCAGGTTGTCCTTATTTTTGACCAATAATTGAGCAGATTCTGCATTTTTCAAGGAGGGTGTCTGCATTTGTTTACTCACCACTGAATTGCATTTTGCAGGCAACAATCGGCATTGACTTCTTATCAAAAACTATGTATCTGGAAGATCGCACAGTGAGTAAGAGTTTTGTAGTAACTAGACTGTTTTAATGTCAGGTATGTATTGTTGAAATCAGGGTTTCTCAACCTTGTCAACTTTAAGATGTGTGGACTTCAGCTCCCAGAATTCCCCAGCCAGCCATGTGAAAGCCCTGGCTAGTTAGGGAATTCTGGGCATTAAGTCCACATATCTTAAAGTTGCCAAGGTTGGGAAACTCTGCTCTAAATGCAGTTTACAAGGATATGAGCAGCTTCTGATTTCTGATGGGCCAACTGAGGATCTTATAATGATATTTTGAATGCCAGTTAGTAACAAGAGAGGGAGAGCCCTCTCCTCCTTCTTTGGGTACTTCAGAAGTATCTGATTGGCCACTGGGAGAAGCAGAATGCTGGATGAGGGCAGGTCTTGGCTTACTTAATAATAATAGAGGACTACTAGTGTGCCTAGAACAGCAAAACTCTGCAGATTGCCATATTGCATGCCTGTGTTGGCTTGAAAATAACCAGGCTGAAACACTTAATTTCTAATGTTATTTCAAATTCTACATGAAGGCGGAAACCTAAATCTCACAGGTATAAATTTGATAGAATACTTTACTCATTAATTGTTTTATATTAAAGAGATATTAATTTGAAGTGGTTGGCAAATAATATAGTGGGATTTTTGGTGCCATCCTTATATAAGCAAGTGCAACAAGCTGCTAACTTTATGTATAATACAGTGACAATCAGATATTGTACTAGTGAGAAATCATCTCAGATTTCTCTGTGACCAAAAGAAGGTTGTCCAATTGTATATTTTTTTTAAAAAGCCAAACTTTTCCTATATTTAGAATAGATAATATAGCACCATGTTTTGACTTTGAAGTAGTGCTAAGGTACTGAAACATATGGTTCTGCCTTCCCAGGTAGACCAAACAGGAAACATAACCAAATGAACTAATTCTACTTTATTATAAGGGTACAGTAACAGAATGTTGCAAGTCTTAAAGTACAAATCTTCCCTCTTTTCTTTTTACTGCTTGATTACTGGCTGATCCTTTCTGAGTTTTTTTCTCTGTTAAGCAGTTGCAGGCTATGCAGTTTCTTATCTGAAGTTCTCTAGGCAGCTTCTTTCCTTCTTCCCCTCTTATCTCCCAAGGTCATTCCCATATACCATCACAGATACAATTTGATACTAACTGTATTATATCCTCCTTTTTCCCACAATGGAGTTCAGCGTGCCAGCCAAGATTCCTAGGCAGTGTGGAGACTTAGACCTGGCTAGCCAAAAGAGTCTTGTGTTCTTTCAGACCATTTCCATTTTGAAAATCAATCAATTAAACCTTTATCACAATCATAGATCTGCATATGATGTTGAATAGGGAGCTTTGGCCCAAGACTCTCAAATGAAATTGATAACAGATTACTTAAATTTCTAAAGTCACATTATTATAAACATTTTCCTTACCATTAATGCTATTTTATGTTCTTTTTTAAATATGAGTGTGATAAAACTATATAGGGGTTTCCAACCTTGGAAACTTTAAGATATGTGGACCAACTGGCTAAGGAATTCTGGGTTGCTAAGGTTGAATACTCTTGCTATACAGTATATGGCTGGTGACTGGCTTTGTTCATAACGCCCACTGATCATCAAACAGACACTATTAGCTATTACACACTTCTTTTCCAAAACCAGACATACCACCTTTAACGCAACAGTATCCCCCTCTTTCTCCTTTGCTCACATGCTGCCCCAGGATGCTGCTTGCTGGGGGCTCTGCCTGGCAGTGGTGTGTCCTGTTTCCCAAATGGGCAACGCTCCTGGACTCACCCATAGCCCCTGAAAAATTTTGCTTCTGCTTGCAGCCTCAAAATAATACCTTCTATGCATGATTTTTTTATTAAAATATAATTTGCTTTTTTAATTTAAAAAAGCAGTAAAAAATTGTTCACTTTAGTGGCAGTTTGGCTTTTTTTTTTTAATTTTTTCCCATCCCACAGATCAGATTGCAACTCTGGGATACTGCGGGCCAGGAACGTTTCCGTAGCCTCATTCCCAGTTACATCCGTGACTCTGCTGCTGCTGTAGTAGTATACGATATTACAAGTAGGTATATTTTGCTCTGGCTTTGACTTTTTTTCTTGCTTGTTTTGACTGATTTCCGTTAGGTACGATTGCAATTGTGGGACACAGCAGGTCAAGAGCGGTTCAGGAGCTTGATTCCTAGCTACATTCGTGACTCCACTGTTGCAGTTGTTGTGTATGATATCACAAGTGAGTGGGGGGGCATTTCCAGTATTCTTGGCGCATGTGCTCCCTTCCCTTCCCTTCCTTTCCCTTCCTTTCCTTTCCCTTCTTTCAAGCCAAGCTGTGCATGCTATACCACAGTTGTGCTTGTTCCTCACTGTGGCATGAAAACAGTTATCTTGCCTGGAGCTTCAAGTGGGAGACTTTCTACTGTGTTTCAAATATACAGCACCTGTTTTACAGGTTTCTTATCATGGCTTAACCCTAGAGATGGTCAGGTCCTGCACCTAACAATATACAAAGCCATAAGAATGACTTTGAATATGTGCAGGAAGCTTTTTCTCCCCATTGATTAGACCAAATTAATTTGCATGGTGAGGATTTAAAAGAGAACTCCGGCTTGAAAGCCAGGTTTTTGAGAAATAATTGCTGACTTTTCCAGTTGCCTAAATTTAAACAGTCTGTCACTTCCTGAGCAAACCATCTAGCTTTTGCCCAAAGATGTGCTTATTCTAGAGACAAACCCTCTCTGTTTTGTTGACTCTGCTTCTTATTGTTATCCCTTGTGCATTTCCTTCTTTCCTTGTATATGTGCTCAGAATTCCTGAAAGCGAGCCAATCTCATCATGGTCTTAATTCATCCTCTGTTCTGTGCGTATTATTGTCCTGGGTTGCCTTTAAGTTTCTCCAGTTTCTCTATTGAAGTCATTTATTGTTGCTTTTGCATTGCTCCTAGTAGCTGGGTATGAGCACCAGGGATTGTAACTTCCTGTTCTCATGTATACAAACCTTCTTTTTTCTTCCTTCTAATTAGTTTCACTGTTTAATTTCCTATAAAGGTAGGAATTTTTCAAAGAACTACATTTAGATACTTCATCTCCATCTGTAAAAAAAATACCAGTAAGCATTTCTAAAACCTTATTTTTATCACAAGTAAAGCAACTTCTAACTTTGCTTAGTCTCAAAACCTGCCTTTAAAATAGACAACTGAATGAAGAATTTGTGTTTAAACATGAAAGAAAAGTATTGAGTTCTTTTCATAAAATCTAAGCATAGCCTGAATGGACTGAATGTTAATTTTTTGGGTTTTGAAGACTCCAGTGTTCCAAGCATGGAAAAAATTTACTGTTTAAGTGACAAGCAGATGAGATTATTATGAGGGAGAAATGTTTGTTGTTTTCTGTTCTCTTTCTACTTTTATAGTTGGTCATATCATGATCTAGATATTCTGACCAGGTAGATCACTTGCTCTCTAGGAGACAACTGTAGAAGCACTCACAATTCAAAAGCACCCTTTTTGAATAGGCAGGCTCTCCATAAATATTTGCTTGGTGAGGGCTTGTTCTAGAGACCAAGCAACCTCTATTAGTCCCATATTCTGTAAATTAAGATCAGTGTCAATTTAGTAGTTCAGCCCATCACTCCTGTCCAGTACGGGATGGGCAAACCTCTTGGGTGATGAGTTTCCTGAATCTTACTAAGAAGCAAATTTCTGTATATTTTCTCATTAATTCAGGTCATGATTTGTAGCAAAAATTGCAAAATTTTGCAAACTTTCTTTACAAAGCCAACTGGACTTTTATTACAAGATGTTATTAGAAACATTTTGCCTTCTATCCAGAAGCCTTTCTCAATTCCATGTAAAAAAGAAAGGAATTGTAAGAAAATATATGTGCTTCTAAAAAGGGGTTAGGGATCAGCACAATAACATTGCAGAGTCTCCTGAAAAGTTTTTGTTTTGCAAATGATTTAAAGCTGCTTTATAAATTGGAGGCAATTGGAATCTAGTTCTCCTTCTATTAAGAGAACAATTTTAAGTATTAATATAAATTGATTCTTTGATTCCTCTTGAAAGACAGTTTGTTTCTTTGTCAATTATTTGGCATTTGCAGTCATCAAAAGAATGTCCAGAGTCTTTAAGGTGTAAATGTACTGCAGTCAGTACTTTTACTGTGTTTCCTGTATCTTGCCTCCACCTTTTTAGAAGCGTACATATTTTCTTACCGTTCCTTCCTTTTTTACGTGGGATTGAGAAAGTCTTCTGGATAGAAGGTGAAATGTTTCCAATAACATCTTGTAATAAAAGTCCAGTTGACTTTTTTCAGAACATTTGCAAATTTTTTCAATTTTTGTTACTAAGAAGTATTTTGCTAAGAATGCCTCCCTGCCAGAAGCATCTTTGTCAATTGCTGTTTAACTATCGCTTGTATTAGATTTTAATTGCTAAGAATGGCTTGTTAAATAGGAGATTTTTAAAAGTTCCCCTCAGGAAAGCTTGATAGAAAACAGCCTGCCCTCAGCATTCTGCTATTGCAATTTCTGGACATTCTTGTATAGTAGATGTGAGCTGTACCTCTCCACAAAATCTGAAATGAAATCAGAATAAGTTCCAGAAAGATTTTTATTGTTTTCTGTGGTATGTGAATTTAGGATAACATGTTTGCAGACTATCTAAAATGATAGGTAACTACAATCGACTAACAACTACAATTGAGACCAGAATTTCTATTGCTAAGCAAGGTGGTTGTTAAGCACACTCAATTTTATGACTATTTTTGCTACAATTGTTAAGTGAATTATTGCAGTTGTTAAATTAATTATGTGATCATTAAGCAAATCCGACTTCATCCATTGTCTTTACTCATTGGAAGTCTGATGGGAAGTTCATAAATAGTGATCACATGACCCCAGGACACTGCAACAGTCACAAATACATGTCTATTGCCAAGCATCCAAATTTTGATCACATGATTGTGGGGATGCTGCAGGGGGCCTAAGTGCGAGAACTGGACTATATTTCAGTGCTGTTGTAACTCTAAATGGTTGCTAAATGTAAAGTTGTATGTCGAGGATTGCCTGTAGTTCAGTGATTGAGATGGCTTACAACCAACCAAGCAATAAATAAATGTATTGGTTCACTTGAGGTTAAAATGCTATAAATCAAAACATTAGTCATAAGTTATTTTTTAAACAGTGCAACTTCCCAGAGTATAATTTGCTGTTCTGAAAAGTTTGTTCCTGGGGAAAATTTTATTCTGTGACCTAAAGCTACAATATGGAAACATTAGTGAGTAGCAGTGTTAATAATCTGATTATGATGACTCTTCCAAGAAAAAGTATGTGTCATTATGAAAATCTTTTGAGACCTGGGACCCCATCTCTTCTTACTCATCTTAAAAGCAAATCAAGTACCTTTTCTTCCTTTTTTGCTGCCTTGACAAGTTGCTTGCAATACACTTAGGAAATTTTGCAGCAATAGAAGTATGTAGATGATCTTTTTAGATTGATGAGTACATTTAGAATCTTGAGAGCACATTATGGATATTTTGCTGATGATACTACCTTAATAGCCGAAAAATGCAAAGAATCTACAAGCTCTAGTAATAAAGTTAAGGAGCATAGTGGAAAAAAGGGGACTAAAATTAAAAAAAGATTAAGCTAGTGATAACAGAACAACCAGCATTAGAATTGACAGTGAAGATATCTAAGTAGTGGAGAGTTTCTGCTTTTTAGGATCAACCTTCAGTAGTAAAGGAACAAGCAGTCAAGAAATACTCCACAAACTAGGACTCAGTAGAGGTCTTGGAGAAGATACTCAGATGCTGTGGTGTGTCTATACTGACAAAGATCAGAATAGTGCAAGCATGTTATTCCCTGTGACCCTCTATGGAAGCAAAAGTTGGACTTTGAATAATCAGGATATGAAAGGTACTGATGCTTTTGAACCTTAGTGTTAAAGAAGATCCTGAGAATGCCATTAGCATCCATGAAAACAAACAAATGTGTCACCAAACAAATCAATCCAGAGTTCTCATTCGAGGCACAGATAAATCTATTTTGGACACATTTGAAGTCCTGGCTCTTTGGAGAAACCTTCAGTGCTGGGAAAGGTAGAAGGAAAAAGAAGAAGAGGATGACCATCAGCAAGGAGGATGGATTCAGTTACTATGGTGAGGGGAGCACCATTGGAAGATCTGAAACCAGGATTATGAACAGATCTTCAGGGAGAAAATTTATGTATGTGGTCACTAAAAATCAAAAACTTGATGGCACATTATCAATCAATCCATTGTTGATATTCTCCCATAGTGGAGAATATCACAGTATGTTGGCATTTATCAATGTATTAATATCTAGTGTTCAGGGATGTTCTTGTAAATTAGATGCCAGAAGCTGGTGCTTTGCTTTGTAGCAGGCTACTTTTTGTTATTAAGAAGAAGTAATAATGTACCCTCTTCCAGCTGAATGTGCTATATCTATCACTATAATCTTTGATCAACCAAAATCTTGATAAAGCTCTGATTCTAATGATACTGATGACTTACCGATGCTATGTAGATATATGTTTTATCAAGAATATGCTATAGGTTCATTTTGTGTATTTTTCCTTCCTAGATGTAAATTCATTCCAGCAAACCACAAAATGGATTGATGATGTCAGAACGGAAAGAGGTAGTGATGTCATCATAATGCTTGTAGGAAACAAAACAGATCTAGCAGATAAGAGGTAAGAAGATATATGTCTTGTTTTTCTGACTAGATTGAGTATATTTTATTGAAATAGCATAGTCTGTACAAGAATGTAAAATCCAGTTTTTGAAAAAGAGTATGGTGCAAGATAGGGAGTGTGGTGTGGTGGCCAAATGGGTAAGATGCAGGGTTTGTTGGCCAGAAGGTTGGCAGCTAGGCAGTTCAAGACCCAAGTGCATAACACTACTGTTAACTGCATAACACTACTGCATAACAGAGTGAGCTCCAGTTACTTGCCCCAGCTCCTGCCAACCTAGCAATTTGAAAGCATGTAAAAATGCAAATAGATAATTAGGTACCAGTGGTGAGAAAGGGAAGAGCGTTCTGTGCACCTTGGCCTATAGTCATGGCAGTCACATGACCACAGTAGCATCTAAATTTAAATAAACACTGGCTCCCTCTGCTGTGAATTGGAGATGAGCACTGCCCTTTAGAGTTGGACACAACTGGCAAGGGAAACCTTTACCTTTTTTTATGATGCAAAATATATCCAGTGGACAATATACCAGTCTATAAAAACAAAACTGGATCTGTTGCATTGAATAGATGAAAATCTCAGCCATTTGTTTCTTCCCTGGAAGAGCCACATAATTACAGCATGGTCTTGACTTAAAATAAAATAAAAAACACAGCTGAACACATGGCAAAGAGCTTCATTGGAAGCTTCTTTTCCCATCTTCTCTACAATATGTATTCTTTTCTGTTGACTTACTTCTTTCTCTGCACCAATCTTAGAACTTGGGTGCGTGGCCTGCAGTGCAGTGGCCATATGTGGTCTGCTGAAGAAATCAGATGCACCCACCAACATCTCAAGTGAGAAGCAAACTTCTCACTTCACCATCTCTCTGCTTCACTCTGCCCTCTTCTGTGTATATGAGACAGGTGTATACCTTGGAGAATATGTAGATGAGACAATAGAGCTCTGTTTATTTTATTTACATGCTGCTCTATTACTTTTTTTTACCTGTGAATCAATTGAGGGTTGGGATGTGTATATTAATTTTTTTCTGTTAAATGCTTAATTTTTATTCCTCACAGTTTAAATAGCTTTTAATGTGATTCTCTTCTCTCCCTCCCCACAAATAAGCATATGTTCCCTGGACTTCGCTTTGTAAATTGCCATGTAAATGAACCCAAGACCATCAGCACAAAACTTACTAATTAATGTGGGTTTCTTCCTTGAAGCATTTCTAGCATTCTAACCATTCTGAAATTATTTTTCTTGTTGGTATATAAAAGGAAAGCAATTATTAGAGGGAATCGAGATTGCAGTTTTTGTGATTTTTTTCTTTTCTCCAGACAAGTATCTATTGAGGAAGGAGAAAGGAAAGCCAAAGAGCTGAATGTGATGTTCATTGAAACTAGTGCAAAGGCAGGATACAATGTAAAACAGGTGAGTAATAAAGAATTACATTCTAAAGATTATTGTGTCTTACAATAAAAGGAGAGTATCATTGCAGGCTTTGCAGTCCCAGTACAAATCATAGCAATGCTTACTACAATGTTGTTTGGCAGTAATCAAAGTTCTATCTTCATATAGGACATAACAAGTGGGGCCTAGCCAAGCCCATCCTGCCTAGCATCATTTCACAGTTAATAAAGTCCACTTTGTGGGAAACTTTGTATTTGACTTTTTTCATTTCTCTTTTCCTTTTGTATTCTCTTGATTTCAGCATGAAGAAGACATTATCTACTTTAAAAAGATTAGCAATAGTCACATTTATATTGGAATGTGAATATGAGCTTGAATATAATTTATTAAATTTCTATGCTGCCGAAATCCAAAGACTCTCGGTGGCTAATAGAAACACACATAAAAACATCAATAAAAACATTAAAACGAAACATTAAAATAAAAAACCTGGCAGAACTAGAGGGGCAGGCTAAAAAGTATTTTACATATAAAAAGCATGAGGCTGTCTGGCCACCTCCAAGATGATGATGAATCCCCACTGGAGCCCCAGGTCAACTCTCAGAACCAGGTCTTCAGGCCCTTCTGGAAGGCCATAAGGGAGGGGGCAGACCTCAACTCGGGGGGGGAGGCGCAAGATGTTCCATAGGGCATGAGCCATAGCAGAGAAGGCTCTTCTCTTAGACCCTGCCAGCCGAAATTCCTTAGTCGACGGGAACCGGAGAAGGACTCCTCTGCTGATTCTGGTGGGCCAGGAACTCCCAATTGGGGTGACATGGTACCTCAGATAGCCTGGTCCCATGCCATGAAGGGCTTTAAAAATCAGTGTTAACATCTTGAATTGTACCCGGAAACAGACTGGCAACCAGTGCAGCTCGCGAAACAAAGATGTTACATGGGCCAATCTGTTGGCCTCTAAAATCATCCGCACAGCCACATTCTGCACCAGCTGCAATCTCCAGATACTCTTCAAGGGAAGCCCCATGTAGAGCACATTACAGTAGTCCAGAATAGAGATGACAAGGGCATGAGTGACCGAGTGAAAGGACTCTTTTAAATCTAATTCCTCTGATTGTGACTTTCCCTCTGCTACTTCAGTGAAAATAAATACTTTTCATTTGGCAACTGCCAAATCTGCACCTTGCAAATATCCATGGAAGTTTGCACATACCACTCCCTTCTAGCAGTGATGATTTTACTTAGTTGGATAATGAAATATCTGCAAGAAAATAACTAAGCTCAGAGAGCACCAAAATACCCTATAATTCAGCTGCTTGGCAACTTTAAGATGTGTAGATTTCAATTCCCAGAGTTCCCCAGCCCAAGAAATTTGAAGTCCACACATCTTATATTTACCAGCATTGAGTAGCGCTGTCTTTGATGAATGAAAGAAGCAGCAAAGGGGAACCACTGACACCTCTATCAGCCAAGAGAAGCTTCGAAAGGCACTGGGGGTTTGGTAGTCCTTTGTTCATGATGAATGGTAAAATTCTTATAAGAAAATGCAGACCAACATTTTCTGTATTAGTCAGATACATAATTTGATATTCTGAAGCTTTTTGCTAGGCAAATTTGCTTCTTGAACCTCCAGATTCAAATCTGTACATTGGTCACATTAGGACAGATCCTGAGTTTAAATAAGACAACACCGTTTACTAACAAGCAAGGTAAAAGTGATATGGGGCTCATAGTGTTGAATCAGTTTTGATTAACTTTGGAATGAATAACAGTAATAATAAACTAAATACTTTTCTAATTAGAGGGACCTACAGAATGGTATCCAATTGAAATTTATTTGGAGCAACAGTGCAAAAAACAAGCAAGAAATAACAAATTCAATCAGTCATTGCAGAACATTAAATGTTAAGTGACTGTTGCATAAACAAGCCTGTTAAGAGGCTGGAGAAGGGGAATATTATGATCCCATCTGCCAAAGTCAGGCATGCTATTTTATTGCTAGAATACTGAAGACTCTATTGTTTTATAAAGGTGTGTGGTGATGCAAGTGACTAAGATGCTGGGCTTGTTGGCCTGAAGGTTGGTGGCTCAAGTTTGAGACCCAAGAGCTGCCGCATAACAATGTGAACTCCCATTGCCTGCCTAGCTCCTGCCAACCTAGCAGTTCAAAAGCATGTAAAAATGCAAGCAGATAAATAGGTACCACCATCAGAGGGAATGATAACAGCATTCCGTGCATCTTGGCATATAATCAGGCCAGCCACAGAAATGTCTTCGGACAAATGCTGGCTTTTCAGCTAGGAAACCAAGATAAGCACCACCCCCTAGAGTCAGCCATGACTGAAAGGGGAAGCCTTTACCCTTTTTATTGTTACTGCACATCTATTCATAAATTTTAGGTTTCATATGTACGTTTATAAACAGTACATTACATATTTTTAATACAGCAGAGATAAACTTTGACAAACTTGCCAAGCAGCTCTTTATTTCTTTAGAGTAAGGAAAATGATGGTCATGAAAAGAAAATGGTTGAGATGCAGTGCTTTGGTTGCTCCCTCAGGATAGATACCTTTGGGCTACTTGCATTCTGTGATGCTTGTTTTTTCCAGCCCTTTTACTGTGTCTTTGGTGCTACTAAAAGGGGCTTCTAAATTGATAGTTCATTTCCTTGAGCCCTAAAAACAATTGTCTGGGTAATAAAATCATTCTGGATTAATGAGGGAATGGTTGACTCATTTTCCACAATATCATTCATGAGAACAAAGTGGGTTGGAGTTTGCTTTTTATTGGATGCAGAGATTTTCCAAAGGCTTGAATGTAGCTGCTCTGTCTTATGTAGAAATGTGGGTTGGAGCCTTGAAGCACAGGATGTAGTCCTTGCCCTCTTCTGTCAATCAGTCTTGATTTTCTCTCTCTCTTATTTTTCTCCCTCAGCTTTTCCGACGTGTGGCTGCTGCTTTGCCTGGAATGGAGAGCACACAGGACAAAAGCAGAGAAGACAGTATCCTTTTATTCATGATTGGTAGATGAAGTAGGCCGTCTATGTTTAGGCCTTGAGGGCTGCTGCAGCCAATGAGGCATATGTGTGTGTGGGTGGGTACTGAACACAGATTAAAAAAAACAAGGCAGAAGGCTTTGGCCACTCAGCAGCTTTGCAAAGGGAAAAGACTGAATGTGAGAACTTGGATGGTGAATGCAAACTGCTTTGAAATTCACAAGATAATTTCCTCTGGAAATTGTTGTCTGGGCCTCAAGTTGACTTTTTTAAGTCAAAGTGATCCAGTAAGCTACACCAGGGAAAATGTTAAGGTGCACTTCTGTATGGTGGGAGACTGATAGAAAGTACCATCATGCTATAAAACAGAACCTCCCTCTATTTTTATGTTGACTAGAGCAATGCTCTTTAAAGAAGTGAAGCTGATTCTTTCTAGTTCTCTCTACAAAAAACCTGCAGAGATTCCTTTCATCACTCCCAAAGGAGGCTTAGAATGCTGCTGAGATTCAGTTAGAGCCATGCAGACTTTGCCTCTTGAAACGCTGGAGGAAAGTGATTATCTGGACTCTTTTGAGTCAGGTTTCGGACCAGGCTATGGTATTGAGATAGCATTGACCATAATTTGGCTTTGGATGCATCTCTCATCCACTTTTGATACCACTGATCATGGTATCCTTCTGGGCTGATTTAGATGATAAGAGTAGGAGCTAAGTTTTGAAGTTTATTCTGTTTTTTGATGCTAGTCCTAGTTAGTGATGATGAAAGAAGTCTCCTCTGTACCTCTGCATTACAGAGTGCTTCAGTGCTCTACTCACTTCTGTTTAAGATTTATATGAAATCACTTGGTTGAGGACTTCTATTGGTGTGAATTAAGTATCCTCAGAAAAAAGATTTCTGGTGTCACTTGGGGCCACAAGACCTATGGTGGTATACAAATAAACAGGGTCTCTGGTCCTGAGCTGTTCTCCTGAAGTGCAGAAAGACTAGACTGGCCCTTTCCCTTAGGGATCTTCTGCTGGAGCTGTTCGCTGCTCCATCTTTCTTCAAGCCTTCATTTCTGAATGGGCAGGAAGAAAGGGGGCTTTCCCCCAACAGCCCTCTCCATGCTTGGAGCTGTGACCTCATTGTAAAGACAGTATGTTTTTTCATTTCCCTTAACTTCTTTTTCTCAGTGATTGACATCAAACTTGAAAAGCCTCAAGAGCAGCCAGTCAGTGAAGGAGGATGCTCCTGCTAATAGTGTGTTTTTTTTCTTTTTTCCTCAGACCATCACTGGCTTCTACCTTTCCTTCCTCCCTCC
>JANHZU010000981.1:89394-101171 GCA_032468055.1 Acrochordus granulatus
CTTCTTTTCCTTCCTTTCCTTCCTCCCTCTTTCCTGGGACCCCTTGACAAGCAGTGTGATGATTGGTTTGCCTTCTCCCCACCTCCTCCACTAACCTAGCACGGTTCCTCATCGCTGCCTGTCTCGTGAAGATGATCTGTTAGCTTCACAAGCACAAAAGAAAGTCAGTGTCTTCATTACATAAAAGGAAAGGGTTAAAAAACCTCAAATGACCCTACCATATTCCAGTAGTTCTTAACCAACAGCTAGAAAGTTGGATATAAATTTGTTAGGTCTGTTCCTTTTTTAAAACATACATTAAAATACTGTACTTGTCAAATGAATGGAAATAGGAGTAAGGATAGATAGCATTTGGATTTGTGAGCAAGGGACACGCAGGATAGCAGACGTCATTGCCCGTGGCAAGTTCTAGTGTGTTACCAGAAGAGCAAAACCCAAAGAGATTGTGCTGCTTTCTTAGTCCAACATTTGGTTTGGGGAAAGACAAAGCTGGGTTATTATTGTGCTTTCAGTTGCATTGTTTCCTTCTTTTACATTGTGAACAAATCACCTTTCGGCATCTGCTGTGAGATGCTTTTTATAAAGTTCAAGGTTACAGATACTCTGTGATGCCTACCTAGAGCTTAGAAACCTTTCTTGTCTCTTTGGAGAAGCCCAACAGTATAGTTGAATTGGCTCCCAGTGCAGTCTCTGACTTTTTCATCTTGAGAGAACATTTTCAGATTGGGCACTGGGGCTTTGAATAGGTTCTGTCCGTTAAGAGAAACAATTTTAAATGAAATCAGTTTCTAAAAAGAGGAATGTAAACTACCAAGCTTGTAAGTTTAGTATAAAGTGAGGAAGAAGAAACAGTACAGAAGAGGCCACTGGGAATTCAAACTAAACTGGAAGGGTAAGGGGAATTATCAAAGTCGATTTTTAAAAGTCCCTTTTAAAATGATGGGGGGCATAAGATGGAAACAACCCTTTTCAGTTATTCAGACTGTTGCCTTTACTTTCAGCATTATTTTTTTACATTCAGTTTTCAGTCTATGTATGTACTGCGTAAATTTGTTAAATAGCTGATTGTTTAGTATTATGTTTAACTTAACTCCAATTAGCCGTGACTTCCTTCAGTATTTATTTCTCTGCTTTACATTTGTTTAGCATTCAAGTGGTTTTTTTTTTGAGGAATTGGTTTTAATCCATTTAATGCTTTGGGAGCGATTTCAGAAACACAGACACACATTCTGTCTTTCTCTCTCTCTCACACACACACACACAGGCATCCACGCTGAAGTGCGCTCTTACTCTGTATTAGTCATTGTGAAGTTGCTATGTAAGTTAACACAATTGTAAATACATTGTTTGCCAGGAGGGTTTGTGGAGGGGAGGGGGCGATGTTGGAAAAAACTTCACAACTTCTTTTTTTGAAGGGCTGGTTTGGAAAGGCAGCCCAACTTTGGTTGGCGACCTAAATGCCAAACCCCCTTTCTCTGCCTTGTGGAGTCAGAATGGCAAATTCATCACTTCAACCTGAGTTTCCAGTAACTTTGCATAATCTCATGTTAAAGGGCAGAATGACATAAAAATGCTTTTAATGCAATATTGAAAAAGTGATTTTCTTTTTCCCTTTCAAAGTAGCATGTCTAGAAATAAATGTTTAAAATAAGGCAACCAATAATGAACTTAAGCCTGAAAAGAAACTCAAGGAGACTGAGCTACTTTTTTCCTGTATTGTTGTATTCTACGTGTGCAGAAATTTAAACAAGGATCCATCTTGCTGCTTTTTAAATGAGTTTTTCTGTGGTTTGGGTTCTTCAAGCAATTAAATGTGTACACGGGTTGGATTTTTTAAAACATGCACAGAATTTTTTGCTTCCAATAAAGTATCTAATCAAAACACTAAGGGCAAAAGGGTTTCTCATGCTATTTCTTTGACTTCCCCAGTTTTCCATTGCTGGCCTTGGCAGTTCCAGTTTGTTCAAAATCAATGCCAGAGCTGAAGATGGTCATAGCCATCATATTAATTCTTTGCTCCCCAGCCAGGAAGTAGGTGTACAAATCCAGGTAGGATAGAGTTTCCCAACATTGGCAACTTTAAGTCACATGGACTTCAACTCCCATAATTCTGGGAGCTGAAGTCCATGCATCTTAAAAGTTGCCAAGTTTGAGAAACCTTAGGGTAGGAAACGTGACTCCCAGTCTGCTGTGTTAGCCTCTGAAGAAGGAAAACTAACATGCTGAAGGGGCAGAAACCTTTGGCAGCTATGGGAGGACTCAGGTGGAAGTATGGAGGGACACCTCTGCCTGCTTCTCCAGCCCCTGGAGAACTGTGGAGAACCCACTGCCAGTGGTAGCCAAGCAGTTCCTTTCTGTGGAACAATTCCTGTGACACTAGTCTGTGACATTGATGGTTGCATGGCTCTAGGTTGTTGTGAGATTGCCTTCTTCAGGGAGTGTCAGCCTTTTGAGAGGACACTTACAGGAGGCTGCCTGCACTGTATAGTCTCTCTTTAGTGCCATCTGCTGATCTGTAATGCCAAGCATGACCAGGGAGATTTCAGTCTGTCATTGCTATCATTTCTCCAACTAAAGGTGTTCATCTACCATTGAGGCAAATTCCTTTTTCGAAGCTTCCATAGCAATAACAGCATCCAAGCAAGAGAGAAAGAGAACTGAATGAAGGCTTCCCAGAATGGTCAAAGCAATGAGGAAAAGGTTTCCTGCTTCCTACCTATCTCTGTATTAAGTAATTATAGATTGACAGAAGACTCTTCATCACTCCATTAGTTCTCAAGAGCAGCTTCTCAATAGTTTGCCAGAGACTGTAGCATTTTTAAATCACAATATGGAAATATTGTATACTGGATTAATAATTGATCACAGCTTGAGCACTATCTGTTCAGTGATATCATGGGTTGTGAAAGAAAACCTTGGGAGACAGGAGGCAAAGCTATAGCCAGAATTAAGATTAGGGCTGATGCCTGATCATAGATTTTCTGCCTGCTTCTCAAATAAAACATAAGCATCTTAAATAACAGCCATTTTCAACCCATCTCAATTTAATTTTGATGGGACTATCATTGATAGGTTTTGATTGTATGGGCATTTCTCCCAAGTAATTAATTAATTAGGAGAACACTCAACATCCACCACAAGATGGTTTAATATTTATTTGTTTGCTTATTTGACCAAATAAGCCTCCGAACTTTAATGGATCTGGATATTTGACAGTTATTGAATATACCAGGGTATTGAGGCATCTAAAGCTCAGATTCAAATAAATTTGTATTTATTTATTTTGCTCAAATAAGGCAGAATTGCCTCTTCCTCATTTGAGTTTTGATCTACAAATTCTGACTAAGCCTAATTGATTAGGCTTACAACATAAGCTTGCTAGTTGTTGGAAGTTTGGCTTTTTCCTTTGAATGGGTTCTTGTAACTCTACTTTGACATAATTGTTGGTCAATTGCTATGGCTTGTCTGTTTATTGAAATAAGCCACAATTGTTTGTTCACACTGTCCAAGGAAATAAGCATCATTTTGGAGTTAAACCTCCTCAGGGCTTGGGACTTGCATATCTACTGCACTAAGAAACAGGTTTGGGAACCACAGTTTCTGCTGATGCAGTCACTATCCTGCATACTGCAAGATAATTAATGTTCTTAGAAGCATGAGGATTCATTTAGCAATAATTCCAACCAATTTCTATTTGTAATGTACTTGGATCCATATGACCAGCAAGGAAAGAGGCCATCTGCATTTTATTGGAGTATCAGACCAGCTTCTCCAGTTGGGCTCAGTCCAGATGTGCTGACTAAAATTCCAGTATCTTCTACAAATTTGTTGGATCTGCCCATTGTAGGGCAAATTCAGGAATTCTGAGAGCAGTAATTGAGTACAGCTAGATGTGTGCAAGACAGAGTGAGGATGAAACAATAAACATAGTGACATAATTACATTTAACTACAATTTTTACCATCTCAACCAGCAACTCTGAAGGTGTATCAGTGGTGTATATATAACTCTTTAAGTTGGTGAAAGACAGACAATATGGGCGTGTGACTGGAATGGAAAGAGTAACTAAAGCATAAATGCATGAAAGAAAAATAGGAGGCTGTGCATTGAGCTAAGGGGAAAGATGTGAAAGAGTTGAATTGACCTGATCTTGTGAGTGGAGTTAATAGTCAAAGTACATGTTAATACATGTGAGAAATTAAGTATTGCAATCTGGGTGATTGTGGGTGTGTATAAAAAATAGGAATTCATGGATTGGTATTTACATGTTTCTCTGAATGGAAAAAATGAGAAAAAATTAATTGGAAAGAAAAAGTATTTGTCATCAAAAAAGTAACAGAATATAGATTAATCTCCCAACAGAATGAATGGAAGGTAGATGTAATGCAGAAGTTCTTGGAATTGAGTAAAAAATATTAGCAAGTGCTGTAGAAGTACTGTATGTGGAGTTACACTCATGGAGAATATGAGAAGGAATATGTAGTAGAATGAAGAAATGAAACACTATTGATGAGGAAAAATGCAAATGAGAATATTGCAGCCAGTCAGGTGTCATGTTTAAGGCATCAGGCTAGAAACCAGGAGACAGTTCTAGTCCCATCTAAGGCACAAAGCCAGCTGGATGATCTTCAGCCAGTCATGCACACTCATCCCTAGGAAGAGGCAGAAGTCTTGTCAAAAAATTGCAGGGCCAGGAGTCAACACTGATTCAAAGGCACACCTTCCCCAAAAAAACTACTGTATATAATGTCTATGTAGAGAAAGATATTGTTGCAAAGATAGTAGGCAAACAGCAGAATGAGAAAACTGGCTTTCATAGAAATAAAACTAATTTTGAACATGGGTGAAAAAGGCTAAACAAGAAGCTGCCTGCAGAGTGAATGGAATTAAAATTAATGAAATTAGTTGGAGTGAAACTAAAATGCTGGAACGGATATTTTAGAGATTCTTTTGGAAACGTTAGCAGTATATTGAATAGAATTAATGCTATATGTGTTAATGCCTAAGGAAAAAATAGATGAAAAAATACTATGAGGACATTGATAAATAGCGTACAACAGTGGAAGATGTAGATGTTGTTTGCTTAGGAATGGCTGTGTGATTTGTTTGATATGTGTAAAGACTGTACTTGTACCTTATGATTGGAAAGTGGCTGCTACAGTTGCCCTCTGCAAACGAAAGGTTTCAAAAGTGAACACAAATGCTACTTAGAGATCAGTCTTAAGAGGGACTAGGAAGGTATTTGACAGAATTTTGTAGAAAAAAGACAGGAAGTGATGAGCAAAATATGGAAAATGTAATGTGGCTCTATGCTGGACAGGATTTTTGCTGCTCTATAAGAGTTGGTGGGGCCAGAGAAAGGAGAAGGGCAAGAACATGTGTGTGCAGGATCCTGAAGGAGATTTGGGAAGAATGGAAGGCAGCAGAGGAAATAATGATGCTTTGCGAGAAAGGAATGGTGAATGGGGCTAGCATAAACTAGATTTAGCTAATTCTGTTTCCCTTATACCTTTTTTTGCTTTACTCTTTCTTAGTTCTTTTCTGTATTTTTCATGCCAGTACTTTTTATGATCAGGAATAGTATGAGTGTGCGTGTACATGCATGTGTATCATCCACCATCTGTAGATTACAGTTTCAAGACTGATTTTTTTTTACTTTAGACTCTTAAGAAATGGCAGTGATATTTAACAGAGCTGTTGATTGAAGGAAGCAGCAGGGTGGAAAAATCAAAAGATCAAATGCTCTTGTTTAGGCTGTTCTTTTGTATAGAGAGGAAATAATTGGAAAATAAACATTATTCCTTCTTTCTGTGAAACATACATGCAAACGAGCATCCTGATATGGTCTCGCAACAAAAGTTGAAAAAGCAGGCATTTGGATTGGATTTTTCAAGTAGAAGACGTTTCACCTTTTATCCAAAAGGCTTTCTACCCTGGACGAGTGAGAGTCTTCACAGACATCCTGATATGTGTTTTTTTCAGCTAGGCTTTCATACCCCTAATTAAGATAATTATAGATGCATTTTAAAGAGATTTGGGGAAAAGGCAGAGACACAGGACCAACTAAAATAGCCTTGTGAATTGAGATGCCTTTATTTCTTTACTATGTTATTTTCCCTCTGAGGAAAGGTAGCTATTCAACAGGTATGGTTTGGTGGCTGACTGGCACCAGTCAAGACAGTACGAAAAAACACAAGATTGCAATATGTTGTGGAAGGAAAGATAGACAACAGTCACCTTGTTGAAAAGCACCTTTTTTATCCTTAGTTTTTCTTTCAAAATATACATTATTATTTGTGCCTAAAGTGTTGGATGGAATCAGGTCCACAAACTAATTTGGATGTGGCTCCATGGCGAACAAAAAAAGCAAAGTGAGGTGTGGTTTGTTCTGTCACTAGAGAGGGAGGCTCAGCTGATTCACTTCCTGGCTTTCTTGAGAAGCCCCCAAACCACCAACTAAGGCAGGCCCTGCCTCAGGGATGGGAAACCCTCAGGAGAGTCACTGCTAGTTAAAATACCCATCCACAGGGACCATTCTGGATGCCTTCCCTTTTAAAATGTGAGCTGTTCTCTTCAGATCCAAAGCAACTAAGTTTTCATATGAAAGGCTGCCCCTCATTCTGTGATACCCCTGGTATCTGCAAGAAATGCTCCATCTGATGAACTATGGAGGAATTTAAAAAAACTGGTCATTTCTGTAAGAAAAGCAATTAGTTAATCTGGAAACAGATGTTAGATTTGCTCCCAATAATGATCTGGCAAGATACTTACCAAATTTTAAAACCCTATTTATTGGGGTTGGGGTTAGAGACAGCCTGTGCTGCAAGCAGTACAATGATCCTTCCCCCCAGAAACCTCTCTTGCTGACCTGGCAGTGTTTCATTCGTTTAGCTGTGCCAACCCCCAGATGGGTCTTGCAAAGACTGCATTTGCACGTGTTCCAAGAATGAACCAAGAAATGGGCTCCTGTGTTGTCCTTCTGGCAAACCCAGGGAACAACCCCAGAAAAATTGGATCGGACACAAATAGGTACAAATAATTCTGTATTCAATGCATGAAGGATCCGTACCCAGAAGCAATTCTTCAGCCAATTTCAGTGCAGATATTACCCCCCCAAAAAATGCAAAACAGATACCATCAGCTTAAAACACAATTCTTTTGCACCATCTGAAAAGAATTTTCACCCCGCCATTGTGTTACTAGATACAATTTACTAAAGGCAAAAAAAAAAGTATGTCCACACTCGCCACAAATCGCTACCTACATTTACAACAGGGTTTTCATGCAAATACCCTGCCTGAAAAGAGGATGTATTTTAAGAGAGGCTCATAATCCCTTAGAAACATTTCCTGTGAAACTACAAGCTGCTACCAGACCTAGTGAAGATAAGTGATGTGCAGCCATGCTACTCCAGTTGTGCTCCAGAAAAGGGCTGGTCGCTATGTTTATGCAGTGTTAGCGCACAATACAGTAGACATTTGGTTAGGGCATAGGTGGTCCAAAACACTGTGTAAACCCACTGTTATCCGGTTGGTTTATGCTTCTAAATATTGTGGCTGAGTTAAGAAATAGATGCCCTGTGGTTGCCAAATTTAAACACAAGTCACACACAGGCAACCATTAGCTTATTGCCCACCCTCTGTGTGGTTTCTGGCACTTTCACAACAGCTGTCAGGGACAAAACTGCACACTCCCATCTGATAACCAGTTTATGACTGCTCACCTGTCCTGCATCCCTGCTCCTCCCACAGATCATGTCTGAAACTGGTCGTAGCACAACTGGAAGGGAATTAAGAGACCATCCAATTCAATTCCTGGCTCAGCATGGCCAACTGGGGAATTCTGGGAGTTGAAGTCCACACCTCTTAAAGTGACCAAGCCTGAGAAATACTCTGAAGGCCTCACACTTAGGTGGCAGTGCGTTCCTCTGTCTTCCTGCAACCATCTGAGCTTCCTTCCTATGACTGATGGGTGGGCTGCCCATATCCCTCAACTGCTGTGGCAGAAAACTTCCTGTTGCTTTGAGGAGGAAACTGCTGAAAAGGGTACTGTGTCCAAAAGTAGCAAACTAAAAAAAAGTCTAAAAGAAAACTTCGCCCCATGCCTGGCCTTACTTACTTTGAATGTGTTAGATTGCAATCCAGATTCCCCTCCCTTCCCAAGCTCCAGGCAATGTGCACAAGACACTTCAATGTTTTATCCACAATTCTGTGAAGTAGACTAGGCTGAGCATGACTGGTTCCAAGTCATTACATGAATTTCCACAGGTTAGGATGGGCTTGAACCTGGTTCTTTGCAGCTCTCAGGAAACAATCCAAGGGACGCTTGACTACAAAAAAGCTACTAATGTGGATTCACACATTCATTCCCTCATCATGAACCCATCACTCTATAACCACAAAATGAAAACAAAGATCAGGAAAACCCTGAGCTGTAATCTTGTCTGATGCCTTTACCAAGGCAGCCTGAAATGCTTCACCTGCACTTCTATTCACGTACCAATTGCACCTCTGCATGGTTTAATGTCATAGCCTGGTTCACAACAACAGACAAAGACAATGGCTGGGTTTCAGCTACAAACAATCCAGCTTTGCTTTAGCCTGGTCTTGCATCGTGCAGATTGAAGGAGTGATGAGAAGATCTACCTCTGAGCTAACTCCATTATGGTGGGGATCATCTTTCCCAGACTGCAGTCCATGATAGGAGAGCTGGCCTAAAACCATAGGCTGGGAGGCTGATAATTGTAGTCTAAAAGGTTGGCCATATAGGGCTGGCTGGCTCATGCTCAGAAAAATCCCTGCTCCTTGCCATAGCCACACCACACCTCTGGGATGAGTTGAACCTTGGATCACCCATCTCCATTTTCTGGGTTTAAACGTGGCATTGCCAGGAATTACATCAAAGGTGTTGGGTTCACCCTACACACTAATCCAATCTACAGTTTAGCTTTCTAAGGCCATGTTTCTCAACCTCAATCACTTTTCAGATGTGTGGGTGTCAATGGCCAGAATTCCCCAGCCAGAATGCTGGGGGTTGGAGTCCCCACACCTTAAAGCTGTCAAGATTGAGAAACTTTGTTCTAAGGGAATGGAAAGGTTAATGGCCAGATTTGAACCAGGGTGGTGGAATAAAAATTAGTCCATTATAAGTGTTCCCAGATTAGATGCTACCCGTCAAAAGCCTCTGTTTTCTTCTGGGATGTGACCCATCAGGCTCTGGATTTTAAATACTGCTTGTCAAGAAGCAACCAGGTGTGTGTATGTGTGATCTTTTCCAGCCCAGTTCATGAGATTCCATTGGTTGCTTGAAGACCCCCATTCCAGGTGGACCAAAGGCTTGTTCCATCTCCAGTACTCTCCTGATGTCTTCTAAGGCTGCCAAATCTTTCTGCCTGCATTCTCCAATTGAAAAAGAGCCCTGGCAGGAATTTTCCCAGGAAATTTCTCTTTCAGACTTAAAACAGGAGAATATGGAGCCAGAAATGGTATCAAAGAGAACTAGCAAGATTAGGGAACTGCAGTAACTGGGTTTCTTCAAGTTGGAATGAAGGAGAGAAAAGTCAGAATCTGCAAATTCATATACAGCACAGAGAACATAAGAGAGGAGAAATTTTGGTGCTCAGCAGTGGAATTCACTTCCAGCAGGTATGGGGATGATATGCAATTGGGATGAATTGGAAGGGTCTGGAGGGGTTTGTGCAGAATCAGGGTCTACCAACATTAGGGGCCATTTTCCACCTCCTGAATCCCAAGAGCCACAATGTTTCTCTGTAACATCTAAAAATTAAAGTCCAGTTGCCTTTTTAAATTTTATGTGCAAGATTTTTTTGCAATTTTGCTGCAAGACCTTTTTAGGTTGCAAATGCATTGAGCCAGTAATACAATGCTGAACCTGGTTATAGAAAACTGATTGGCTGGACTTGGTCCTGAATCACAAAAAAGCCTAACTAAGATTCACCCTAGCCAAGAAAGTTATGGGAACATAGCTTGTGCATGAACTGCAGAAAGAGATTTTATGAAAGCTTCTGGCAAGGCTGAGTAGGTTTCCAATCTGGGCATTCTTGCATAACAACATATTCCCCAAGCCAAATGCAACCTATAGCTTGGCCTGCCCTACATCTGACTTAAGGAGGCTAAATTAATTAGGGAAGACATAGCAATGCAACATGGGAATGATTGGCCACTGTTAACACAGCAGGTGCTTGAAAACTTTCCGATGGACCTTGCAAAACTCTCAGGAATCTATGTGCCAAATCCTCTTTGGTTCTCCCTCTTCAATTCCGAAACAGAGGTTCTTGCCAGGAAAAGGGGAGTCAGCTAGGCTGGGCTGGCCGTTCTACCCAAACCAGAGCTTCAGAACCAACAAGGCATCCACATGAACGAGCCCAGGGCTGCTCCTGTGGCTGCTCCGGCCAGGAGACCCAGGGCCATCTGGTCTCCAGAAACGCGGTAGGGATCTTCACGGATGATGACGTGGGTCATCCCAGGGGCTGCAAGAGAGAAAGGGAGAAGAAGCACCATCAGTGGCAAAACCTAACCACATCCTTGTCACTTTTCACTTAAGATGCATGGATGTTCTAAAACTATACAATTTTAGACTATGTCCTCAAGTTATGACCATAATAGAACCTGCTCATGATAGTTGTAAATTTGTATTTTATGATCTTTTTTCCTGTGTTATTAACTGAATGCCATGGTTGTTAAGTGAACCAGTAGTTTGCTGTGGGCATGGTTTTGTCAAAAACTGGAAGTAAATGGATAAAAAATGGTAATGTGAATGTGGGATACTGCACTCATTTAGAAAACATTCAAAGTTACGATGGCAGTAAAAATGATTTATGACTGGTCCTTGCACTTACGACCATTCTAGTGTCCCCACAATTACATGATTGTGATTTGGGTACTTGGCAATCACTATGTTATTATGATGACTGCAATGTTCCAGGGTCACATTATTATCATTTATTTATTTATAAATTTATTTAAATTTATATGCTGCCCATCTCTCTTTACTAAGAGACTGCATTGCAACCTTCCCAGCTAGCTTTTGATAAGGAAAATTAAATAAGAAAACTGGATTTGGTTAACAACAATGGTAAAAAATATTGTAAAAATCAGATGCAGTCATGTGATGACTAATTTTAACAACCACATTGCTTAGCAATGGAAATTTCAGTCCAATTATGGTCATAAGTTGAAGACAACCTGTAATAGACTTTTTAATTTCCTTTTGTTACATTTATGGGAATACTCAACTGGGCCACCAGATGTCCTTTCAGTCTTCAATACAAGTAAGCCCAAAGGAATGGCAGATTCTGAGAAACCGAAATTTAATACAGGCTGCATCAGCTGAAGAACTTAACAATTGAGGGATCCTTTGCAGTTCTCATTTCTCTGGCCCTAGTAGGATCATTCATTGTTCAGATGGCTTGGAAAACAGCTGGGAGTTGTACCCATGGCCTCTTTCAAAGGCCTTGCATGCCTGCAGGAACACTTGTCAACATATTCCACCCTTAATAGAAAACAGGGAAGTCCATATATTGTGAAAAGAAAACAAGTGCAACTTCACATTGAATGCTTGCTAAAAAAAAAACATGGACAGTAACAAAAGGCAATTAAAATTTAAAAAAGGATGCCAGAAGAAAAGTCCCTCAAGTCAGAAGGTGTCCAATATGCTACTGGGCAAGAGTGGAGGGCAATTACAAGTAGCTCCAGAAAGGTGAAGTGGTTGGAACAAAGTCGAAAGGATGCTCAGCTGTGGATGTGTCTGGAGGTGAA
>JANHZU010000981.1:115477-131296 GCA_032468055.1 Acrochordus granulatus
AACAGATCACAACAGTTTCTAAGGCAAAAGGTGCAACTCTCTTTACTTGTGACCTGAAGGTATGTAATGAAAAAAGGGAAATCAGGTGAAAGTCACTTAATGACCACATCTCTTTAATGATGGAAATTCTGGTGCCAACCGTGGTTGTAAGTTGAGGATTACCTGTACTACCCCCATCCCCCAGATTACATTTTTATTTATATTCCAATTCTGTGATAAAACCATTTGAGTTGTCATGCACTAAACAATTATTTAATAAGAGTACAGTACTATTTCTTCTTAAATTGTCTTATGGATGTTACAGGGTAGCAGAGTATAAGCTTCTGTTCTCCCTTTTGGAAAACTGTAGTGCAGAAGGATTATCTGGTTATTCAGTTTATATGACCACCCAATCCAGGCAGCTAAAAAAGGATTAAAAATATCAAAAATACATGGAAGAATAATTAACAAACATCCTAGGATGAACTTCACATTGTACTGCTTCCTTTCTCTCTTCTTTGTTTTTTTTTATTCTATATCTGGAATGAATTATCTATCCCTGGCTGTGGTTAGCTAATATTATTTTAATGGCTAACAGTTGCTTTTTGCTTGAGCCAAGGACTTCTGTGCCTTTTCTGTCTAAGTTTTCATGTTTTTCTCCTTTTGACTTTTGTCATTGTGTTTGAAGCAAAGTCCTGGACTTTGGCGTTTTACTTTGCTTTCTGTAATTTTGGATAAAAATAATGGGCTTGTAATCTATTAAACAAGAACAAAACATTAAGTTTTCTGAGGTTTGACCCATTGCACACATGTTAGTCCTTCTAATTGGGCTACTATTGTAATATTTCCTTAGGCTCTGACTCTATAAATTATCTCTGTGGCATAATTTCAGAGTTGGATTTGGAGGCTAAGTCTTAGAAAACAGTCCAAGGAAATGAGGAAGTTTGAGTTAGAAAAGAGAAAACTGAGAGGAGACACCATAACAATCTTCCAGTACTTGAAGGGATGTCTCAAGGAAGAGAAAGTGAATGAGAACCAGTAAGTGGAAGCTTTATAAGTGGAGACCCAGACTTGAAATAAGGAATAATTTTTTGACTGTGAGAGCTGTGAAGAAGTGAAAGAGCCTCCTTCCTAGAGTTCTATCATTGAATGTTTTCAAGTAAAGGTTGGACAGCCATTTGTCTGGGATGCTCTGAGGGTTCTGCTCTGAGGGAGAGATAGGCTAGAAGACCTTCATGGTCCCTTCTAGGAGTCTGTGATTAAGTAAGGTCGTGTGTGACTCTAGGGGTGGTGCTCATCTCCAATTCACAGCCAAGAGAGCCAGTGTTGTCTGAAGACACTTGGTCATATGGCCGGCATGACTATATGCCAAGGTGCAATGAACATTGTTACCTTCCCACCAGTGTAGGCAGTATCTATTTAGCTACTTGCATTTTTACATGCTTTTGAACTGCTAGATTGGCAGGAGCTAGGAAGACAGTGGGGGCTCACCCGTTATGCTATGATTAAGTACAAATAGCCTTTCAACCTGTTCATTTTTATTGATGGTATAAGCTGCTCTAATTAAAACTGACTTTCAGCAGCACACAGTTCTCCATCTTCACTTAAAATAAAACAATATAAACAATAATCCAAAATTCAAAGAAAAAGACTGTCTGTAAAAACTGGGAAATCAGCATTAAGTGAGCTCCATTCTTTACTGGAGGACCCAGTCATCATATTCTGGCCTCTGAGCCCCGATGCGAAGCCATATTTTTAAAAGACTCACCAGCCTCTGGACAGGTTGATGAATTTTTATTACTTCCAGGCAACTTGGGTCCTCTTGAAGACTAACATCTAATATTGATTGATTAATCAAATTTATATATCTGTCCATCTCAGGTGCTTTTAAAAAAGTACTTCCTGTTATTAATATTGATAATGCTAATATTGTATTCTATATAAAGGAAAAGAGAGCCAAATGTAAGAAGATAATCATAGCATAGTAGTTAAACAGACCAAGAAGCAAAATTGTTCTCTTTAGGATGCAGTTCCTAGAGATGAGTGTGAAGTGGATTTTGCCAAAAAACACCTGCAACTCTGTTTAAAATTGGACAGGACTTATGATTTTTGAGGTTGGAAAACAGTTTGTAGCATTTTTTTATCTTCTAGTCCTTCCTTCAAATCTTGCTAAAAGGAGAAACAATATTTAAATGAATGCATTACAGCATAGTCTTTGAAAATACGGAAAAGTGTGAAAATCACTGTTTCAGCAGATGTAGCACTCCACTGTGTCTTTTCACAGAAGGGCCAATGAACTTGCCAGATGATCATACTCACCTTTGTTTTGACATCTGCTGTTGTGGCCCTCCCTACTTTGAATCCTTACAATAATAAAGTGGCCTTCAGGGGCTCATGAATAACCAGGCAGGGCATTTAGCAAATAACAACATTCTGAAGAGTCATCCCAGCAGACAGGATTCCTAAATTTGTGAGCCAGGGAACTGGACTCAGCAGAAGAGTAATGATACACTAAAATAATAATGTTTATAATAAAAAATTGGAGCACCACTTGACTACCATCCACACTGACAAATTAATCATCAAATCAATTGCAAAAAGCAGCCTTACTTGGAACAGCTTATATTCTGTGATGATACAACATCAAAGAACATAATCTGCCTATCCCAGGTCCTTGGGAAGGACTCAATAGGTGGATAAAAATGCCAAATCCAGTCTAAACATCTGCTGACTGTGTGATGAACATTTGTAAAATCCAGAGTTATCCTAAAGCATTGATTTTTCTTACAGAGGATGCTGAGGATACTTAAAATACCTGAAAATATGCTTTTAATATTGCATCAAAACTTCTAGTTAATATGTTTCTAATATATAGACAATTAATTAAGGAGATCATAAAGGAATATTTTGGAAGAATTTTCCTGAATTACTGCTAGATGTCTTGCTGGCAAGCAGAGTCCATATGGTTGTCAGAAACTGAACCTGATTTGGTGGCAATTAATTTATAATAAGGTATGCGAGGTGGTTGAGCAGTTAAGATGCTGGGCTTGTTGGCTGGTAGTTTGACAGTTAGGCAGCATTGCGCAAGGGGGTGAGCTCCTGTTACTTGCTGCAGCTCCTGCCAATCTAGCAGTTTGAAAGCATGTAAAAATGCAAGTATATGAATAGGTACTGCCTAATCTGGTGGGAAAGGTTAACAGCATTCTGTTCTCCTTGGCGTATAGTCATGCAAGCCACCTCACCATGGAAGCGTCTTTGGACAAACGCTGGCTCTCTCGACTATGAATTGGAGATGAGCACCACCCCCTAGAGCTGGCCATGACTGGCAGAGGAAACCTTTACCTTTTTAACTTATACTCAATAATAGTTGTATTCTGTTAAAACATTTAGTTTTTGATCCGTGCTATTGATGTATTCTTTATGATCCCAGAAATGGGTATTCACAGCAAGCAAAGGAAAGAATAAAGCTACAGTAAGGCATCTATAATATAAAATACTAGCAGCAGATACTATTGTTACAGGTAGTCATTGATTTATGACCGTAATTGGGATTAGGACTTCTATCGGTAAGAGATGTAGTCATTATGCTGGCATATAAAGTTAATAAATAAATCAAGTGAGTCAGACCCAATTTTACAAGCTTTTAAGCCAACAGTGTTCTAACTTTTGGGGGTATCTGATCTTACTCCCCCAAAATTCCTTTCTGAAGAGACGTGACTGGGGAATTCTGTCAGTTAAAATCCACACATTTTTAAGCTGTCAAGGTTGAGGAATGCTGGCCTCAGGTTTTGAGCTACCCAGAGCTTCCCACCTTGCTGCTCTCTTAAAGTCCGCACAAAGACCCTGGGGCATTTAGGAGCCTGGTTAAGATGTCTTTTTTGTAATTCCTGAACTCAAACAGTTTTAAGAGATAAAATTCCACCTTGTATTTCATCATAAACCTAATTATTTTATCTCTAGGGGATAAAATAACTGGAAAAAGATGGCCAAAGTAATCAAGAATTCTTTTATAAGAAATGATAATATCCCTCCCTTCATCCAAGTTAGTGAGAAAAATATTGCTCAAAATAATTCAGTTCTAAGTATGCTGATGATACTACTAACTTTATTGCTAGCCTAATTGTATAACATCACCTTTTAGAATGAAGGAAGCCATTTATAATTGTCATTATACAGCTTTCTGGAATAGGTGGCCATAATTTAATAAAATAAAGCAGAAAAAATGTCAGAAAATAGCCAAAACTATATGTGAAATATATAACAAATTGAAATAGCTGCAGCAAAGAAAGCTTTGTACTAAAATAGCCATGTCAGACAAGATACAAGGTTGAAACACTCTAATTCTTCTAAAATCTCTTTGGAATAAAAAGTCCAACATGGATGTGGGCAAAATATAATATCCTAGGAAGGGTAAAAATGTATGGGGATAGTATAGAAAGGAATCTCTCTTGGTACCTGCCATCATAACAGCTTTTCTGTAAGTACCAAAAGAAGATAATATATGTAACTCAGGGTTGAACGGTGGAGTTGTTGGCGCTCTCTGAGCTTGCTTGTTTTCTTGGATACATTTCATGGCTCAAGCTCTCTGAGCTTGCTTGTTTTCTTGGATATATTACCAAACTAGGTAACATCATCAGTGCTAGATGGGAGTCTTTTGTAAATGCTGATAGATTAAAGAGCAGGCTTCAAATGTGCCTTTTAATGTCCTACAACTTCAAATTGGGTAACTATAAATATCTGACTCAGCAGCAACAACAAAAAGAATCTGGTCAAAAACCTATGCTATGAAACTTATCACAAACAAAAATTGCTCAGCAAGCTGAGACTTACTTTAGTCTGAATTTCATCCAAAATCTTTTTTGGTCTCTTCCCTTATTTCCCAAAGAGAATAGCCATGGCGCTACCTGACCTCCTTAACTTCAGAAGCTGAGAGCTCCTCACTTTTGGGTGCTGACATAGTGGTAGATCTTCTTCTAAGGTTCTTGGGATCTGGTGGAGTTCAGAGGGGAGACCACAATCTTTCAAATGAAAGCTTTAGGACTTTGTCGGACATATGCAACACTCACTAGCAGGGGTGTTCATCTGGCTGAGGAATTTTGGGAGTTGAAGTCCATACATCTTAAAGCTGCTAAGATTGGACACACCTGCACAACATGTTGCCCGTAAAAGGTTGTGACTAAAGATTTAACAGTTTGAGGTCAGTAATTGGTGACAGTATTCTGAATTAGAGAAATATTTGCATGCTTTCCAAAACCAGCCCCTCCAGAATGTATGACTGGAATCCAAATAAGATTAAAAGAGCAAAATTAAAAGAGGCCAGAGCTAATATTGTTAGAGATAGGCCCAGTCAATGCACTTGTTTTTTAAATTACTTCAAGAGTGCTTCAGTCTTGCTCGAATCATAAAGATTCTCAATGACAGTTTTTCCAACATATTAGTGATAATAAGGTCTGATTTAAAATTTGAATGCCTTCTTTGGATTTAGATGGAAAGAAGAACCTCAAAACTATTGATGATCTTTCCAGTGATTAAGTCTGGGATACAAGCTATAACCATCTTCTGAAGTCACCCTTTCAAGATACAGAATAAACCCTTATAAAGCAGCCTTGATCAAACCGATTTCTAGCTTGGGAGTTCAAAAGGATATCATAGTTAATGGTATGTATTTCAAGTCTATAGCCTCAAGTTGGGCTTTAGGTTTCTTTATGATAACTTTCTGGTTGCAATATCAGAAAGTTGTACAGGTAGTCCTCAATTTATAACCATTTGTTCAGCAGCCATTCAAAGTTACAGTAGTACTGAAAAAAGTGACTCAGAATTGGTCCTTGCACTTACAACTGTCATAGCATCCTCATAGTGATACAATCAAAATTTGGGTGGTTGGCAATTGGCATGTATTTACGATGGTTGCAACATCATGGTATCATGTGTTCACCATTTGTGACCTTCCTAGTCATCATCCGACAAGCAAAGTCAATGGAGGAAGCTGAATTTGCTTATCAACCTCATGATTCATTTAACTGCAGCGATGTGCTTAACAACCATGGCAACCATTGTAAAATTGGATGGGACTAATTTAACATCCACCTTACTTGGCAATGGAAATTCTGGTCCTAATTGTGGTCATAAGTCAAGGACTACCTGTATTTTCAGCAGTTTTGACTTGGCAAATCCAGGAAAACCGTAGGATGATACAGGCAAATCATAGTTAAACAAAAAACTGTTCCCCAACTTACCACTCAAAAAGCCTGGTCCTTTTCACATGCATAATCAGGGTATACCTACTTTGCAAAACTCCCCTGCATTTGCCAACCCCTGTTCTTAAACTGGGATTTGGAACAGGTAGGCAGTTGATCTTTGTTAGTAAGACTTGGAATTTCTGTTTTTTAAAAAAATGCATGTGACAAAAGAATAAAATGAGCCTGGCCATTTCAAATACGACAACATTAGGAGGCAGGTTTGCCCTTGGAAGGGATATTCCTCCTCCTTTCTTTCTCAAATATGTTTTTGTTCCTGCACATCATAAAGGGAATAATAAGATAGAGGTCTGAGCAGCAATTGTCCTTCTGGTAAATTATCACTCCATCTCAACCCCTCAGCTGTGATAGATGGAACAATAAATACAGTAATGTATTTTTATATTACAAGGGTTGCTTAAATGGGTTGTTTGTTTTAATGACGGTATGATCCCCAGGACTCCTAAGTGCCTGTGATTTTATTCTCATGGAAATAGCGCAGCGTATTTTAATCCAGAGGTCTCCTGTTGTGGTAAATTTCTGTCCTATGCTAGCTAATAGAGTCTTTTTATCCTCCGATCAGGTCTAGGGTTTCCTATATGGCTGGATAATTAGCTCTCCGCCCAGTCCATTCTTCTGTGCAGTGAGCTGCCAGGTGCTTGCAAGGTACCAATTCGTGATAACTCTGTGATTAGAAGCACCATGCGGTTTGGGAAATAAATTTTTGCCACTGTTGGTCTTGGGAGCTCAGTCCAAGCACATCAACAGCAAAACTCATGTTGGAGGTCTTCCCAGCCTGGCACCTTCTAGATCTGCTGGGATGGCAGTTGCCAATTGTTTAGGTGTATAGGAATTTCAAGCAATGCCTATCTTTGAGGACTTTTCCATCTAGATTATACCACTGTTGGAATATCTGGATGTATTTTCTAAAAAGTGTTGTCAAGCCATTATATTCAGACTCATGCCTAAGGGTACGTACAGGAACTCCCTAACAGAAAAATTAGCACCAGCAAAGAAATCAGACAAGATTGTATACTGGCTGCCATTCTGTTTGAGCTATATAACAATGGCATGCAAAAGACCCTTCACTCTACCAATACACATCTGCCTAAAATTACACATCCTGCAGATGACATGGTTGCGATATCGTGTAGAGATAGGGATGGGAAGACTGCTGCGCAGGTTCAATACATACTGCACATTCAACTACCTGAACATCAATGAACTAAAAGTAAGGTCGTTTTCTTCAAAAAGAGGAGGACTAAGTATAATTGGAGCCTGGATAGGGAACGTAGAGATGAAATTAAAGGTAAAGGTTTCTCTGCCAGCCATGTCCAACTCTAGGAGGTGGTGCTCATCTCTGATTCGCAGCCGAGGGAGCCAGTGTTGTCCAAAGACACTTCCATGGTCATGTGGCTAGCATAACTATATGCCAAGGTGCACAGAACACTGTTACCTTTTCACCAAATTGGTAGTACCTATTTAGCTACTTGCACTTTTATATGCTTTCAAACTGCTAGGTTGGCAGGAGCTGAAGCAAGTAACAGATGCTCAGCCATTACGTGGCAGTGCTTGGGTCTTGAACTCGAGCTGCCAACCTTCTGCCTAACAAGCCCAGCATCTTAACTGCTTAGCCACCATGTTCCAAGATCAGGTTAAGTCCTATTTATATTTAGGACTTGTTTTCACAGAAACAAGTTCCTGGCTGCCATATTTTAAGAGGACTTCTTTAAGGGATACAGCCTGTGCCAACACCATAAGACATCTTACCAACCATAGTCACCTGCGTTCTCTAATTGCAATCATAAAGATATGTAATGCAAAATAATACCAATGATCACATATGGTACAAAACTTTGGGGATCTATAAATGCCCCCTTACTGGAACAGATGCAATCTAAGCTGCCTTTTGATCTTTAGAGTTATCACCTCTCTTTTTCAATCACAATTTTTCCCATTTTCCTTCTGCTTGACCTCAATTCATTCCCTTTGTGTAAGTAAGCAAACTCAAAATGCTTTTTCCAACTAAACATTTACTTCTGTACTCAGTGCATCTTCCTTCAACATTCATTCTCCATCCCTGATCTTGTTTTACCATATATACCATGTACAGGTAATCCTTGACTTACAATTACAACTGGGACTAGAATTTCTGCTGCTAAACAAGATGGTTGTTAAGTGAGTCACATCTGATTTTGCAACTTCTTTGCCACAGTTACTAAGTGAATCATTGCAGTTGTAAAGTGAATCACTGTAGTTGTAAAGCAGATCACATGATTGTTTAGAAAATCTGGTTTCCCCCACTGACTTTGCTTGCTGGAAGTCGGCTGGGAAGGTTGCAAATGGTGATTGCTTAACCCCAGGAGGCCACAACTATTGTAAATATGTGCCATTGCCAAGTGCCTGAATTTTGATCTTGTGACTGTGGAGATGCTGCAACAGTCAGAAGTGTAAGGACTTGTCATAAGTCCTCTTTTTCAGTGCTGGTGTAATTTTGAATGGTTGCTAAACAAATGGTTGTAAATCAAGGACTACCTTAAATGATCTACTCTGAAAATATTCAATCTATTTTTATGTTTCTCCTGACATTCCCAACTTTTACTTCCATACTACAAAGCAGGCGCAAGCGTGTTCTTATACACAATCATCTTTACTTCTCTCGGCACTGATTCCTCATCACAGACAACATTCAACCTCTTACTTCTCCATCCTTTTTCTCATCTCTAATAAAATTCTATTACAGTTTACCTATCTACCTGTTCTAATTTTTCACCGTTATGTATATTTCATGTTCACTCAGTTTCCACTACCAAATATCCATCCATCCATCCATTCATTCAACTTAGATGCTGTCAGATTCCAATAAACTCCAGTAGACTGTGGGTGACTCACAGCATAAAAACAAAACAAGTATACAATCAAAAGAACATAAAACAAAAAATAAGATGGTGAATTCAGCCAACCACACAGAAACATATACAACACACCCGACAAGCAGGTCCAGACATCCTAGCCTGTGGTCTGGGAGAAAAGCTAGATGTTCCAGAATGCCATCTAGATCTCATGGAGAGCTTCATTCTGGAAAGCAAGCACCACATACCTTCTTTGTACACTTCCTGGGTCCTGAGGGATGACACTGCTTAATCAAAGGAACCTGGAGTGTTCCAACCCTGTTCGATCAAACTAGATAAGCCAACACCACACTACATTATTTTTGATATACAGTGGAACCTCCAATTGTGAGCACTTCTGTTCATGAGGTTTCTGCAAGACGAGCAAAATTTTTTAATAAAAATTTTTAATGAGCAAAAACTCACATGACGAGCACCGTGTGATGAACTCACGTGGGAAATCTCACAACAGAGCTGATGGTTCTTCTCTGTCACTGCATAAAAAGTGTAAATTAAGTGAAAGGCATTCAAGAGAAAGAACTCCCGAGACTCAGATTCCAGATTCTCCTTCCAAGCAATCACCCTCCCCCTCCTTTCCTCCTTCTTGTCTCCCTCATGCTAGCTAGGACTCTTCTCAAAGTGTACAAAGATTGACCCTCCATCTTCCCTCTCTCTCTCTCTCACAGACACACACACACATACACACATGCACAGAGCCCTTCTCGCGTAGCACCATCCGCATGTCCCCTTCCTGTCCATCTCTTCTCCCCTCTCATGGCATGGAGGCAAGTTATGATAAGAAACATTTCCAAACCACCCTGGAAAGGCATTGCTGAGGGAAAAGGGAAAAGGCTGTTTTGTCCTTGAGTGGTGGCAACAGCGGATCCTCCCAATCCAGCTGCGGCTGCCCAGACAGCGCTGGCCTTGCAGCAGCCAATGGCCAGAATCTGCCTCGGAGCAGATCCATAAGTGCTGGTTAATTTGTTCTATTTCTACTTTATATTGTTTATTGATCATTGTTACTTGTTTCAGATATTAGGGACAATCATTTCTACATAAAATTCCATTGAAAATGATTTTTAAATGAATATTTTTGGGGGATCGGAATGGATCATCCGACTTTACATTGTTCCGTGTCTGGTTCTAACTATTGCTTCTTGACCCACATACAGATTTTTCAGGAGACAGGTAAGGTGGTCTGGTACCCCCATCACTTTAAGAATTTACCAGTTCATTGTGATCCACGCAGTCAAAGGCTTTAGTTTTAGCCCAATTTTCTTGTGGATTTTCTAATTTCAGGACTTTAATATCTTTGACTGATCTTTCTTATTTCTTATCTGTACTGTCTACAACACTGCTCACCCTGAAAGAGAATTGTGATGGAAATGTATGGATGGTTTAGCATTTACTGATAGTTATGGTTTATGCTGCAGTATGCACATAGGGATGTATATAAATGATGTGTAATCTTTAAATATAATTATATATGCATATTCGTGAAAAGAATCCCTGCAGTCATTTAAAGTTGACTTCATGGTACATTTATGTTTGTGGGTATATCCAGTTGTAATTTAAACAGATTTTTTAAAGTTTTTAAAATTCGTTTACTATGTGATTGGGACTGTGTAGGAAATATTAAATTGTTTACTTTGGGATGAGCAGTGCTGTTAAACTTTCCCTTACTGGGGCTTATGGGAGTTAGGGTTCTGCAACAATTTGCTCCTGCCTGCTTTAAACAAGTTTCTGCTTCACACAGAAATCTCCTAGATGATCATTTGTCCTCCCTTCTCATTTATATACATATACTGTATATTGGAGTCTAATGTCTCCATTCTTTTATTTATATCATCTGATTTTAATGAGCTACCCTTATATTATACTTCTTTCCACTTGTTTGTGTCTTCATCTGTCTTGTTTGCAGGACGAAGAACTATCTGTTCCTAGATAAACATATTAATTGAAATCAGATGAATTATGGTTCAAGTCATTCTTGGCCTTGTGACATCAGCATTTATAGTTCTGTTTGCTTCCCACTTTTCAAGCAAAATCAGAATTATACTGTATCTAGAACGTACATGTAACCAGGGATCATTATTAAGGGCTTCTGGGTTAAATAATGTGCCAATTAGAGCAGTCTGAACCTTTTTTTTGTTGGGTGGAAATGTGAATTTTTATGATCCGTGTAAATTAAAACCAGGTGAAGTGATTTGTCTGTACTTTGGTAAAAAATGGGTAGGTTTTTCTTTATTTTTTTTTCTGTGCAGGTGTTTTGCAGTAAATTCTTTTAACTGCTGAAGATCCATAAAACAGAATCTAAATCTCTGGGAGAAATTACCTTCTCAAGTCAGCCTTTGTGTTGGCCTGCCATGTGCACCTGTGGAGAGGCATTGCTCCTTAATTAGGAACATCCCATGGGTATTGCAGTCAGAGGAATGCAAAGAAACAGCATTGTATTTAGGGGAAGATCTATAGCTTACTGAAAACTACGTCATTTTCCTGGAATTTCAGTAAAAGGATGATGGATGGAAAATAGAGCTGGGAAAATTTGGGGGAGAGATTATGGCATTTGGAAAAACAAGAATAGGGCCAGGAACACCATTGCTGTAAAAGGGTTCCTTATATAAAAATCTCCAGGGGCTATTAATGTGTGTTGCTTTAGTCACTCTTTTTTTGTCTTTTGTCTGCAAGTAAAAGCCATCTACTCATTTTTTTCTGTCTGATTTAGGTGTCTTATATTTTTCACTCTTTCAAATTCTCCAGTAAAATTTAAATGCAATGGGAAAAAATCCATTATCATCAATAGACACATAAACTTCATTTACAGACTAAGTAAAAGATACCATTAGGAAGGAAACAAACAGCCTAGAATGCATCCCCACAGCAGACAACACCCAGGTAAGCAGGAAACAGTACCAGATAAACAGGGAAGAAACAAACCCTAATCAAGGATCCATCAAGAAAGAAAGCTCACCAACCAACACTGGCAGGGAAAGTGACTTTATATAAATATGCAGTAAACCCCATGCTCCCTTACACTGATGATGTTATCTAATTGGGTAAGGAAATGTCTGCAGCAAAACAACCAAGCTCAAAGTTTATATGGATCCCGCTGTTCAACCCTGAGCTACTACTATTTATTTGATTTATATGCCGCCGAAATCAAATGACTCAGCAGCTTACAATAAAACAATAATAAAACCAATATAATCCTTAAAAACCTTTAAAAATCAAAAACCCCACCAGACCGAGAGGGGAGGAGATAAAAAGATATATAAATGTATATGGGGGAATAGAGGTGACTACTAAACTACCAACCACCTCCACAATGATGAATCCCCATTAGAGCCCCATGCCAGTTGGCAGAGCCAGGTCTTAAGGCTCTTTCGGAAGGCTATAAGGGTGGGGGCAGACCTCACTTCTGGGGGCATGATGTTCTACAGGGCAGGAGCCACAGCAGAAAAGGCTCTTCTCCTTGACCCTGTCAGCCTAAATTCCTTGGCTGATGGGATCTGGAGGAGGTCTTCCAATTCTGGTGGGACAGGAATTCCCCATTGGGGTGACATGATTCCTCAGATAACCTGGCCCCATGTCAGGAAGGGCTTTATAAGTCAAAACCAACACCTTGAATTGCACCCGGAAGCAGACTGGCAACCAATGCAGCTTGCGGAATAAAGGTATCACATGGGCCGATCTACTGGCTTTTACAATAATCCGCGCAGCCCTATTCTGCACCAATTGTAGTCTCTGGATGCTCTTCAAGGGTAGCCCCATGTAGAACGCATTGCAATAATCCAATATAGAGATGATGAGGGCATGAATGACTGAGTGAAGGCGCACAACATGAAGTTATGCAAAGGCCCTCCTGGCTGTAACTGCCACTTGCTCCTCAAGCAGGAGCTGCTAGTCCAAAAGGACCCCCAGATTATGCATTGGGGTAGTGTCTGGGGTAGTGGAACCCCATCTAGAATTAAAGATGATAAAGTCCCAGAACCAGGACCCTCAGGCACCCAAAGCCACTCAGTCTTGCCAGGGTTCAATCAAAGCCTGTTGTCCCCCATCCAGACCTATACAGCCTCCTGACACTGAGTCAGGGCCAAGGCAGCATCACTTGGACCACCAGAGATGGAGATGTAAATCTGGGTATCATCAGCATAATGGTGGTATCTCATCCTGTGGAGGGTCAGAACACGCTACCAGTACTAGCCATCGGGGGCGTCTTCCCCTGCAATGGCCTGCCCTCCAGCTCCCATAGGACTCCATACCTGTAACCACCTCCTACCCTAGAACCCTCAGAACAGGATTCTCCCTCCCCCCTAAGCCATAGGCTCTGCATTCCCCTACAATCACACCCACACAACACACAAGTATTCTCTTCTATTCGGAACAATCACTTTATTTCTTTATTAACCTAAGCTAGATCTTGTCTTATGTTTGAAATAGTTCATATCAGCTCTTTGGTATACAGAAAATTGCCTGCGAGCGTGACAGGGTATACTTACTATTACTGTAAATAAACACTTCCTAGTCTATTGTGCCCATATTTCTTAGTACTAGATCAGGGTGTCTGTTGGAGTGGTCAAAATTTTGCCAAAAAGATAACACCTCTGATGAGGATACTGAAGCTTTGGCTATTTTGTATGTGCTTCTCAACCTTTATTTTCTTCTCAACCTCTCTTCTCTTCACATGTCTTCTCTTCTCAACATCTCTTTTCAACTTCTCTGCTCCTTCCAAATGGCAGGAATTTTTTATGATTTTAGATCTGATTCTTTTCCTCTTTAATCACTTCTGCCCTTTACTTAGATCGCCATTTATTTAGCTTGGCTTTGTAAAATAAGTTGCTTTAGGAAGTGGTTTGTGATATCATTATGCAAAGAAAATAAGGGAAGGTAGAGAAATGCCTTCATCATAGCAGCTCTAGAGGAACGGAAGTATATTATATTGGGTTGAAAAATAATGTTTAATTCCCCAGTAACCACCATTTCAGGAGAGCTGCTTCTGGGTTATATTTTTGTCTGTGATGAAGCATCTTCTATATATCCAATTGATTTTACTATGGGGGACTGGTTCTAACCCTCTTTAAGCCATCTTAATTAAATATCATGATCAGGCAAAGTTTATGGATTACATTTCTTGCCAACAGAAAGAGTCTGATAGCAGTTTTTAAGACCAACAATTTTATTTTAAAGGCATAAGCTCTCATGAGTGACAGCTCACTTCATCAGATTCAGAGGATGACCTGATTAAAAAATCTCACATCAGTCAGGCCACGACGGGAGTTGAAATTTGCAATGGCATATGCAGTATTAGTCTAGAGCAGTGTTTCTCAACCTTGGCCATTTGAAGATGTCTGAACTTCAATTCCCAGAATTCTCTAGCCAGCATGGCTGGCTGGGGAATTCTGGGAGTTGAAATCCAGACATCTTAAAGAGGCCAAAGTTGAGAAGACCTAGTCTATAGAAAGCAGTATTAATCTATGGTGGCAACCCTAGATTAACATAGCTTTTTTCCTACAATTTCTTCTGAACAGGGGACAAATCTGCTGAGACTTGGAGCTTACTTGTTTGCATTTGACATTGGCCAGAGGTAATTAAGAGGCTTCCCGGGTTTTTTTTTTTTTAATGTTATGAGCTTTTGGCATTTCCCAGGAAGTTCTTCTGATATTGGGGTTGGGGGAAGGGGTTTCATTGTTGAATAAGAGTAATAATGTATAGTACGTACGGCCTGAATAATTGTTCTGGAGCAGTGAAGTGGACTTAAGGATTCTGGGGGTGCCTCATCTCTGTTACCCCTCCTTTATGTGATCAGTTGGTTAAAGGGATTTCTAACTGAGTATTGCAAAATTCCCAGGTTAACTTTCTCAAAGAATTTCAGCATCCCTTCCAAGGGATGAGCCAGAATTTAATGGTTGCCATGACAACCATATGATTCTCTTACTCTGTCAGTGGCCCAATGTAGGCAGGGCCTATTTTCAATCTGATGTTTTTCAAATGAAGGTGAGATCATCTGAAACAGCATGAGGGTATTGTGAGGGCAATCAGAACATTCCTTGTGAAATTTAGAGAGCTGATTCCTTTTTGTATGGTTGGTGTAGCAATTCACCAATATTCTTTGGAGAAAATTATGGTTATCATGACTGTATTGCATATCCAGGGCTTGGCCTCACTTTGTTATGGTCAGGTGGAACGTAGCATAATTTTTAAGACTAACCCTTTCCTTTTTTTAATTGAAAATTGGAAGCACTGCGAAAAATAGGACCAAGACTAGAGTTGTTTGGGGCAAAAAACTTAACAACGAATATACCCTTGCATAAATCATTCCTATGTCTGGAAATGACAACCCTGGCAGCATAATATTATCCTTTGATGCAAAAGGATGAAAGTTAAATTTAAATGGATGATATATAGTCTATCAAAAACTTCATTTATCTAGATTAGTGTTCTTAATCTCGACAACTAAGATGGGTGGACTTCAATTCCCAGAATTCCCAGCCAGCATGCTCTTGAGGCAAAAGGAGCTCATTTTCATTCTGATCTTCAAGGTGTAATTGGTACAATTTCAGTCAAGTCATTTAGAATTGTTGAATGCATTTATATAGAGTCAACCTCTCCGGGTACAGAAAGAGTATGAAATATTGCATTTTTTGTTGTTCAGTCGCGCAGTCGTGTCCGACTTTTCGCGACCCCATGGACTACATTACGCCAGGCCTCCCTGT
>JANHZU010000981.1:139498-150255 GCA_032468055.1 Acrochordus granulatus
TTTGCATTGTGGTGCTTGAGATGACTTTTGAGAGTCCCTTGGACTGCAAGGAGATCAAACTAGTCAATCCCAAGAAAAATCAATCCTGATTGTCCATTGAAAGGACAGATATTAAAGCTTAAATACTTTGACCACCTAATGTGAAGAGAAGACTCACTGAGAAAAACTGTGATTCTGTGAAAGACTGAAGGCAAAAGGAGAATGGGATGGCAGAGGATGAGATGGTTAGATAGGATCATCGACGTGGTGGGCGTGGATATGAACTAACTCTGGCAGACAGTGGAAGGCAGGGAGGTCTGGTGTGCTGTGGTCCATGGGGCCATGAAGAGTCTGATAAAACTTAGGGCTGAACAATTAAGCCAAGATTAAATTATTATTATTTATTAAATTTATATGCTGCCGAAATCCAAAGACTTAATAAATCATGGTTTATTAAACACCATGTTGACATAATACACTGAAATGGGAAGGGTGAATCTTAGATCAGTTTGCCATATTTTAAATCAGCTAAATTATAAAGAAACTAACCACATGGACTGGGGTCATATAACATGCAGTACCAAAATATGTTGTTTGTGGCCACTAAGCTACAAGTTGGCCAACTACAGCTTATTTCAAGGAGTTATCATCATTGACTGAGTGACCTACTGTAGTCTTGAGGGACAGTTTGGTATAATACTTAAGTATACCAGTGTATAAAGCAGGAGACTTCCAGCTTTACACCTGCCTTAAGTACAAAACTAGTTTGGTGACTTTGGGCCAGTCATGTTCTCTTAGCCCTAAGAAGAAAGCAATGGCAAACAACTTCTGACAGTGTTACAAGAAAACAGTGTGGACTTGCTCAGGGACTTGCCAGGAATCAAAACTGATTTGAAGGCACAAAATAAAAATAAAGTCTAATTCTGGGACCAACTTACTGTACCTGAACTTGTTGTAGGTAGAGCTTTGTGAGAAAATATACTGTGTTGGACTTCATGAGTAATATAGTTGTATTTGCTACATTGCTGAATAAATTCTAACTGCAACTTTTCAAGAGTAGTTTCCTGTAATCAGATTACAGTATGATTAATCATTAAATCATGATGTGTCAATACCTACAAGAAAGAAGGCAAAAATGTAGGCTGGAGAATTAAAATAAGATCTTTACAGGCATTTAAATTAAGATCAAAGTGAGACGTACAGAGCAAACTCAAGCAAGAATGAAAAATCAAGGAACAGCTTACCATGTGAAAGAATGAACAGATATGCTAAAGGAAGGAAGGAAGAGTAGGTTGGGATCAGCAGGTGATTCTACAAGTAAAAGTCTGTTAACCTGAAAGAATGTTTACATGGCAACAAGGAAAACACAAGTCGTTCAAGGAGGGGAAGAGTGAGGCAGAGCTACTTGGGTCCCTGGAGGCCAGTGGTTTCCAGGAATGTGGAGGATGTAGGAGTTTGACTCCATCCGCATTTGCACAATCACAGCCTGTTGAGTAAACCAATCGCTATATAAAGGTTAGAGTTTAGTACATATTGTAATGCAGACATAGCAGTCATGTCACGCAACTTGTAGCCTAAAACTTAGTGTAGTGAGAAGGAGTCACATACTTGGTTCTTTTGCTAAGGATTTGTTAAAACTCTTAGCGAAGATACCTCCTTCCGGGGAATTCATTAATAGCTACATGAGAAAAAGCTAGCAATCTAATGTTAGAAACCTGTTTCTCCCTTACAGTATAGTAAGATGCACCATTAAACCATGGTTTAGCTCTTATTTATTGAGCAGGCTATAATAATTGAGTCAGCAAATCTTACTATGCACTCTGAGAGACATCGCAACAAAGTTTAAAAAACAGGCATCTGGACTGGATTTTTCTCAAGTCGAAGACGTTTCACCTTTAATCCAAAAGGCTTTCTCAATTTTAATAAATTTTCATCTTTTTTTCATCTTTTTTCATATTTCATCTTTTTAATAATCTTAATAATGAGAGCCAGTTTGGTGTAGTGGTTAAGGTACTGACCTAGAAACCAGGAGACAGTGAGTTATAGTTCTGTCTTAGGTATAAAAGCCAGCTGGGTGACTCTGGGCCAGTCCCCTGGAGACAGTGAGTTCTAGCATTGCCTTAGGCATGAAAGCCAGATGAGTGACTCTGGGCCAGTCATCAAGAGATGGTGAGTTCTAGTCCCACCTTAGGCATGAAAGCCAGCTGGGTGATTTAGGACCAATCATTCTCTCTCAGCCCAACCCGTCTCACAGGGTTGTTGTTGTTGTTGGGAAAATAGGAGGAGGAAGGCTTATTAGGAATGCTTGTTGCCTTAAGTTACTTTATAAGTAATAAAAATGGTATAAAAATTCAATAAAATCTTGAGAGTGAGATGTTGACATCTGCTGGATGGAAGGAAATGTTATGAAAAAGATATTGCTATATGAGCTGAAAAAGCCTGTGTAATAAAGCAAGTTTCACTTGTAGCTCCATACACATGAAATTTTACATAGGTTTCATGGCAGCTAGAGTGGTTCAAGAAATTTACTAGCATGTCTTTGGGAGCCAGATGATATTTCAGGAGAAATTTTCAGTGATAAGAACTGTCCCTCTCTGAGGGAGATGGGCGGTTTAGAAATGTGATTACTAACTAAATAAAATAAAGTGAAGTATTGTACCTCTACAGGTATGTCACCAATCCCTGCTAATCTCTTCAGGGTCAGAAGAATACAAAAAAAAAAGTGTTCCCTTTTGGAAAATGAGAGCATCTGAGAAGAGACTAATATTTAGAATTATTAGATAACTGCAATGCATGTTTATATTCAGTTCTGATTTGGGCAAGGTCCACATTTGAAAAACTTGACAACAACATTATTTTTTCCATTAGCTGCAGATTATTCAGAGGGGATAAAAAATAAATTAAAGGGAGGAACTGTATAGGTTTAGCCTATAGCATTCTGCTTGTTGTGGGGATAATGGATATATACCTTTAGGTAATTCTTTTCACTGGAGAGTTAATATTGTTTTCTTAGAGGTAAACCCAAAGTTATGAATAAAGCAAGCCTAGTATAAATTACCAGTGTGCAAAAGAAGACTTATATTTTATCTAGTCTCACTGAAGAATTCTGCCAGCATTCCAAGATGAAGTTTAATTATGAACACTATAAATTCAATAAAATGGTATTTTCAAGTAAGAAAGGTAATGATGATCAAAGGGAACTGTTAAACTATAACATGGTTAAATAGCCCTGGCCAGCAAGCAGAATAAACTACATGGCCAATGCAATGGAGAAAAGATCATCCTCAAAGCATCCTAAAACCATAACTGATGACAAACCTTTTTCATGGCAGCTTCTGCCCCATGTCACACCCTTCTGTCTGGAGCAAAAATTGCAAAAACTTGCAACATTTTTAAAAAGGCAACTGGAATTTTATTTTAAGATGTTATTGGAGATGTTTCACTTGAATCCAGAAGGCTTTTTCAATCCAAGTAAAAAAGGAAAGGGATTGTAAGAAATGTGTATGCTTCTAAAAAAGGGGGTTGGGGGGCAGGATACAAAAAACACAGAAGGTTCTCACATAGCCAGTTTAAAGTGTTTTCTGTATACTGCTCCCTTACCCCCTTTTTAAAAAAATACATATTTCCTACCATTTCTTTCTTTTTTTAACTTGGATTTAAGGTGAACTGTTTCCAGTAACATCTTGAAATAAAAATCTAGTTGCTTTTTTAAGAAAGTTTGCAAGATCGTGATTTGGGTTAATGAGAATATTCACAGACCTTCCCCCTGGAATTTGGCAGGCCTCTACCCTCCTAGCCTTTTATAAAGCTTTGAAGACCTGGCTTTTTCCCCAAGTGCTGGGATAAGATTGGATAATTGCACATTAGAAGCTTGACTTGGTGCCAGGACTTTGTTGTTTTTAAGGTTTTAATCTGTTTAGTTTCATAGTTTTAATATGATGTTATATGTTATATTAAATTTTGATGGGGGAGCAGCCCAGATTTGGCTAGAAGATGGGAAGCTATATAAATGTTTTAAATAAATAAATAGCAAACCATTTAAAAATATGTGGTGGGATCCTTGGTGATCTCTGAGCTTGGTTGTTTTCTTGCAGACTTTTCATTACCCAACTAGGTAACATCATCAATGCTAGAAAGGAGTTTATACACAGTGGTTTGCCCTCTCAGTGTTAATGGGAGTGTGGTCTTCTCTTTGGTAGTTCTTTGATTAGGTATCCTTTTTGCTTGATTGTTTGCCTGGTACCAATAGAAGAAAATCTCTATAACTCAGGGTTAAACTGTGGGGTCCTTGGTGCTCTCTGAGCTTGGTTGTTTTCTTGCAGACTTTCATTACCCAACTAAGTAACATCATCAGTACTATCAGTACTAGAAGGGAATAAGAGTTGCTCTCTGTTTATATACAGCAAACCCCACTCCCGCTAGCACCGATGATATTCCCTAGATTGGTAATGAAATGTCTGCAAGAAAAGAACCAAGCTCAGAGACCACCAAGAGCCTACAGTTCAACCCTGAGCTACAAATATTCTCTTTTATTAGCACATTTTAAAATGATTGTGGATTCCAAGGCCCTTCCCCAAGTTAAGAGCTGGGTGCCCTCAAAGCAGCTCTTTTAGTTACTAATGGAATGGAAGTTTATTTTTTACTTGGGTAGCAGTTGTATCTTCTTGGCAGCAATTTGACTATAGGGCATTAAGCAGCAATGTGTGTGCACTCAAGAAATATTGGCGGATGATCCTGGATCCCTCCTGTGAGAGCCAGATGTTTGGAGAGATGCAGTCTACTTGAAATAAAACATTATTTGCTTAAGATAATCCAAGAATAGTGAACAATATTTTACCCCAGACTTTTGTTTTTTTTGCACTTGGGCCCCTCAATACACAGAGGTGGAAATTCCCAGAAATTCTAGCCAACAGGGCTAAGGAAGACTGGTGGGAATAAATTTGAATAAGGCTGATGAATTGTTTTATAAGAACTCTACAGCATAAGAAGGTCTTTTAAAGAAATTATATTTCATGGAAATGGTTATTTATTGAATGCCTGTCCTATATTTCTAGGAAGAGTAATGTTCAAAACAATACAGATTCAAAGATAGAGTGGTGGATTAAAAGGGAGCATAAGTATCATGTAGACTCTACAGTTTCCAGGAAAGCCAATTAAACCATCATTAAGAGGTGTTTGTCCTGCCTGTAGAAGTTCTGTTCTGGGAGTTGAAGTCCACACATCTTAAAGTTGCCAAGTTTGGACATGCATGATCTACAGCATTCCTTTTGTCCAATAACGTAGTTAATTGCCTTGTCAAAAATAACTATTTTCTATAAAGCCTCTATTGGCTTTTTTATACAACCTTAACATCTTTGGATATTCATGTTAAGCAAACACATCAATAATTACAATACTAAGATCTTCTTTTCTTTTTCTGTCTTGAAGAGAGCCACCTCTGATCCCTTTCTAGGACTGTCCATTGATAGAATTCATCAAATCAGAACACAACAGTATGAATTAAATACATCTATCCAATTAAATGCTGATTCCTAGCAAGCTAGCTTAGAGCCTAAATCTGTCCAGTAAAAATAGGCTTGAAGAAAGAGCAGACAGATACCTGTTATCTACTTGCATTTGCATGCTTTTGAACTGGTAGGTTGGCAGAAGCTGAAGCAGAACAACAGGAGTTCACTCTGCTGCACAGCAATGGCAGGTCTTGAACTCAGGCCACCAACCTTTCAGCCAGCAAGCCGAGCTCTTAACTGCTAGCACCCCCGCGCCTAACGGTAAAATGGGATAATACAAATAATGAAACTTGCAAGTACAAGACAATGTTAGCCAATTTTCAAAAGTTGCAATCAAGTACATAACCCAACAAATAAAAACAAAAACAAATAGGCGCAGGTATTAAAACACTGAATATCAAAACTGGCAACACTAAAACTATGTGTTCCATTGTAAAATATTATTAAAATAAGGCTCTTCAAACTAACACTTAAACATGCAGTTAGGAAATGAGGGGGTGTAATGTTTGTCTGAATTTGTGTTTTCACAAAAGATCAGTATAGCCTGCTTTGAAGATGCTGTTTTATGGAAATAGCTGTTTGCAAATTTTCCCAATAAAACAGATAAAAGCTGGTGTTCTTATGCTTAGCTATGCATTAAATATCTCAGTATCTTTACTGGTGTGAATCAAGTGGTCTCTATGTCTTGGATGGTGTAAATCAGACAAGTCCAACTTTGGCCAGTTCAAGACGTATGGACTTCAATTCCCAGAATTCCCTGGGAATGAGAATTCCCTGGATGAGAAATTCTAGGAGTTGAAGTCCATATATCATAAAGTTGCCAAAGTTGGACACTCCTGGTATAAATGGTTATGGAGCCAGCACCTTGGATAGCTCCAATGCTGAAGTGAGACTTAAGTTCCTACCAATGCTGAAGAGTGTTGACTGGTTGCCAAGCTCCTGAATTTTGTTAACATGACTATGGGAATGGTGCAGTGGTCATGTTTGTTTGTTTGTTTGTTTGTTTGAGAAAAGGCTCTCAGTGAGGATGTGCAAGGTTGGGTCATAAGTCGCTTTTTCAGGCCAGTGTAACTTTTAATGATCACTAAACCAATTGTTGTAAATCAAGGACTACATACTTATATGTAAATATAGCCAATAAATAAATACATTCAAAAACAAATTGGAAATGTTAGCATTAGCAAATGGGATGGCTAGGCTCATCCCATAGGGATAAAAGTGGGAGGTCTCTACATTTCTTTTCCTGATGTCTCCTTAGATGTACATATCTTCTAGGCCAGTCTGCCTTGTTGTAGCTGACAGAAGTTGCTGTGGCTAATACTTCTCTTCAAGGGAGATGCCTTTATCTGCCATCCTCCCCCTTGTAACCCAGAAATGGGAGGTAAAAACACTGAGTTGTTGAAAATCACAGGTGGCAAATTAAAATAATCTCCCATAGGATGAGGCTGCGGCAGCTGAGGGGTTAAGATATTGGGCTTCTCAGCTGGAAAGTTGGCAGCTCGCCAGTTTGAGACCCAAACACCCTTGTGTAACAGAGTGAGTTCCTGTTGCCTGCCTACCTCCTGCCAGCCTAGCAGTTCAAAAGCATGTAAAAATACAAGTAGATAAATAGGTACTGCCTAAATTGGTGGGAAGGTAACAGGTTCTATGCGCCTCAGCATATAGTCATGATGGCCACATGTCCACAGAAGCATTTTTGGACAATTCTGGCTCTTTGGCTGTAAAACAGAGGTGAGAATCACTCCTTAGAGTCTGACACGACTGAAAGGGGAAACCTTTATCTTTATCCATAGGATGCTCCAAATGAGAAATTAAATTTGGGGCAGATTATGGGATATGATGGATCTAGAAATAAAATAGAAAGCTCTGCTCCATAGGATCTCAGCATGCATCAAACATATAATAACTAGTTTTTTGTAGGTAAAATAAACATAAAGTAACAAAAATGAAGTAACTGTGCAATGCTAGATGTTTACCTACATCTACCAAGCACAAGTAGTCCTTAACTTAGAACATTTGTTTTGTGTCCATTCAACATTACATTACAACAGGATTGAAAAAAGTGCCATCCAACTGGTCCTCTCATTTACAATCATTGCAGTATCCCCTGGTCACATCAAAATTTGGGCAAGCTGCATGCACAATGGTTGCAATGCCCTGGGATCATGTGATTGTCATTTGCGACCTTCCCAGCTGGCTTATGACATGCAAAATCAATGGGGGAGCCAAATTTGCTTAATGAACACGTGATTCACTTAACAACTACAGTGATTCACTTAACAATCATGGCAAAATGGTGAAGTTGGGTGCAACTCATTTAATAATCACCTTGCTTAGTAACGGAAATTCTGGTCCCAATTGTGGTCATAAGTGGAGGATTACCTGTAATAGTATCAGACATTAAATCCATTGAATTCAGTAGAGCAGCTCCAGCTGTTATTAGAATCAGAGGCAATTCCAGTATTTTCTCTTTTCCTTGAATGCCTTTAATTCTACATTAACTCTTTCTGGTACCTTTGGGACCCAATGCACTAGTTTTGCATATCACTTTGTGAAATGATTGTCCATTGGCTTGTGTGATCTCATTGTCTGACATATTTATTTTGTGGATCTACAGATGGCTTGCAAGTACAGGCTTTAAGACTACTACTCTCTTTTTATCTTTTTTTTAAAAAACAACTTTAATTGCTCTGGAAATTTTAGCCCAAAGCGTGTGCATTAGTTGCAGCATATGTGGTGTTTGGCAGGTCTTAATCACCCAGATAAAAAGAACAGGACCTCCAGCAGTTTCATTTCTTTTCTCTTTCAGAATCAGAACATCGTTTGCCAAATAAGTATGTGCTGATTAATACCGTGTGTTCATTTGAAAAGCACGTCTTGGCGCAGAACAAGCATGTTGTAAATTCAAGCTTTTCAGGATTTCTCTCCCTGTCCTTGGGTAACTGCATAAACTCAGAGGCTACTTTTTTAGTTGACACTCAGAGGCTACTTTTTTAGTTGACTAATTTATTCTGAGCCTGATCTTTGGTCCAGATTACACAGAGTAATTCCAGCCATAAATTCTTAGAATTCTTGCTGTACCAATAAAAGAGAATATTTATAGCTCAGGGTTGAACTGTGGGGGCCTCGGTGCTCCATTTATATACAAGTGGCTTGCTTGCAGAGAGCAGATCCCATTGCCTTCTAGCACTGATGATGTTACGTAGTTGGATAATGAAACGTTTGCAAAAAAAACAACCAAGCTCAGGAGAGCACCAAAGACTCCACAGCGCTTGCTCTTTCTAGCTGTTTCACTCCTGAGGTCTATCTTTCATCTAGGGAATGCTGAGAATTCAGCCTGGGCATCTCTGCCTATGAAAGATATCAAGATCCAGGACTTGACTGGAGTGAGTTGTGAGTAAGCAGAAGGTATGGCTCTGATTTCAGTGGTAATAGATCAAATATAAGGAATTAGATAAGCTTTTGGGGATTCATTGTTAGGACAAGTCAACTGGTGAAGGGGCTTGTATTTTATTTCCAGGAAACAAGACTTGTGCAGTATGTTGAGGCCTACAGATGGGATGGTTCCCTTCTTTCATCTTGCTTCCTTCTCTACTCTCTGTTGAATTTGGAGCTGTCTTTTAAATCTATAAGACAATCTATAGCTTTTTATTGCATAATAACGATAGAAATGGCTTTGAAGAGCATCTAGAAGCTTCAAGTAGACCAAAATGAAATGGCGTCCACATAATACTATTTGTTGCATGAGCTTCACTGACTTCTAGGTGCAATTCAGTGTGCTGATTCTTACCCTTAGCACCTGAATGACATGTTATTTGAGAGACTCAGTGATGGCTTCCACCTATCCCACCATATCTTGCTGGGTGGGCTTGCTCCAGATCCACTTTGTGAAGCAGTGTCATTTGGTTAATCCTTGGAAATGTGTCATCTCTATCACAGCTTTCACCACATGGAATGGGTTCCCTTGGATTTATGGATGGTCCTCACCCTGTTGGCCTTTCAGAAGGAAATTAAGAGGGGCTACTTACCCCAGGCATTGGGGCCGATTACTGAAACTCTGGTCTGGTTGTACAGTGTGCATTTTGAGATTTTTTAATGGGGTTGGGTCAACTTGGGTTCCTTTTTATATTTTAAGGTATGATGATGTAGCTTTTTTTTTTAAACAAAATGTTCACCATCTAAGGATTTGAAATACCAGAATTCCCCAGCCAGCTGTGGACTTCAATTAAAATGCGTGGAATTGAAGTCTATACATCTTAAAATTGCCAAGTTTGGTAATCCTTGACCTAGAGTTTCATTGGATAGACAGGTGGCCATATAAATCTAATTAATAAATAAGTGTGGAAATAGGAAATGTACTGTTTTAAATGTTTGTGCAACTATCTGGCTATTAGAGGAGTTGCAGACCTGGTGTCCACCAGGATGGAGACAGTGGTGCTAAATGAATGATCCCTGAATTGAAGCTTACTTAGAGCAGATGGATAAGAAATTAGTTCAAGATTTAAAAAAGATTCAGATATGTATTTGGTCTCCTCTAGAGTGTGCTGGAAAAAACTGACCAGGGACTTGGCGGTGTTGCAAGATCTTGAATTATTATGCAAGTTCAGTTGGTCTTGCTCTTTTGGTGTTGATAAAGTGGATGCAAAACATCAGAGAAATAATCACAGTACAACAGTGCAAAGAGTGCTCGGGGGGGGAAATCAATAAACTTATTCCAAGTTATAATTTAAGGGAAAATTGGTACAAAATGTTTTACAGATGATATATAATCCCATCAATAATTACTAAGACAAATCTTGTAATAATAAATGCTAGAAATGTCATAACAAAAAGGAACATTTTATCATTTGTGGTGGCTGTGTAAAAAAAAAACCTTCACAGCACTTGGAAGAAATACATCAAAATATTCAGAAAATCCAAAAAATAAAATTTGAACTGTAACTACAAACATTAGCTATAATCCCAGAAAATATAAATGAAAAAGATTACAATTTACTAAATTAAATGTGAACAACTGCAAGAATAAATGTGGTCCAACCTTAGAAAAAGGAACTTTGCTGATGATATCAGATCGGGAGACCAAAATTAGAGAATATGCAACAAAAATTAACATTACCTCTCCATAACAGAAGTCCAACAAATATAAGTAAGAATATAGATTATATATCCCCCCAGTGAGGCACCACCTTGCTGTTGTTGGGGGGCTTGTGTGCTCTAATGAAGATGAGAGCTCTGCCAGAGGTTCAACCATACTGGACAGGTCTCATCAGA